>WBNO01031254.1:231670-252672 GCA_013400575.1 Peucedramus taeniatus
GGCATGGGGCGGCCTCACGGCCCGGCCCGGCCCGGCCCCTCAGCTGCCCCAGCGGGGGCTCGGCGGTGTCGGCGTCGTGCGAGGCTGCCCCTCATAGCGACCGGCGCGGCCGGCAACCGGAGGTCGTCCATTCGAGCGCAGCTTTCACTCGGCATCTTAGCGAGAAGAGGCTGCCCCAGCGCTCGCTCCAGTGGGGGGCTGCAGCCAGCGGGATTTGACGTCCCTCAAAATAACCGACTGTAGCTTAGGGCGGCAAAGCGATAGCTAACAGTAATTTAGCAGCGGAGAATAGACAGTCTTGCTCTGCTTTACGCAGCCCCGGGCTCTCTGACCGCTGGCACTAAGGGCTCTGCTCTGGCTGTACAGTCTCGTGTTGGGAATGGTCTCAAGGGTGATAAATTACATAAAGAACAGAAATTTCGAGTTTTCCTGAATTTACCGAATAAAGCTTAAAAACTGAGTGGCAAGAAAGATATAAGGATGTAAAGGTATGCACACAGGATTATAAGAGTGGCTGGAACCAGTGGAGAAACAGATAAAAAGGGCTGTGTATGGGAGAGGCCGCTAGTCTGAGGGAAGGAAGGGGAGACGGTCTTTTCCTGCTTAAATAAAGACTTGGTGCCTCTCGGAAGCCAAGTGAAGCCAGATCCTGTCAGGGCCTTGGGTGGGAGAAGCCAAGCTAAATGCCACCTGGTGCTTTTGCTGACTGGCTTATCCATGTAAACCAGATCTGAGGGAGCAGGTGGTATGTGTGCACATAAAGATTCCTACTTTCATTTGTAAACACAGTGTTTGCAAACGACACACCACAGGGATGGTGCACGACTCATCAGCAGGGGGGTGATGTTAGCTGTAAATTTTCATCAGGCTGAGCTCTTGCGTTTTTAACTTTGGCAACCAGCCTGCTGTTGAGCCTCGAGTTGTTGGCTAACAAGGCCTTAAATTCTTACATTTGTACAAACGCAGTGGCTAGCAGTCCTTAATTTTATACCATACACTTCATTATGTTCTCAACTTGCAAAACAAACTACTCAAAGGTGCTGGCCCAGAAGCCACAAGACACTTCCATACTTCCACCAGCTCCCTACACTCATAACAAAGTTCAATATGGGAGGTAGAATATGCCTGGCCGTGTTTTGCCCTGGCAAAGCAAGGGGGGAGAGAAGTAAGGAAAGAGAAGGGAAAGAGAGTACAAAGAATATCACAGATCCTCAGATTCTGCATTGATCCTGCTGTGTTGGAGGGTCTGGAGCTGGGATCATGAGAAAGTGAAAGAGAAAGACGGGAAAGAGTGTGGTTCTGCCTGACCTGCTTTCTTTTATAGATAACCTGGTGCAAGCCTCTTACATAAACCAGATCTTTTGCTCTGTTTTGTTGATGCGTGCACAGCCAGCCCTTGGAGCCCTCCCACAAGAGGTGAGTGGGGACAGGGACACTGAGCTCAAGTGTCAAGGTGAAGCAGGAAGTTGGGTCTGTCCCACCTCTACATCTTTAGATCACACCTTTCCCACTGTAACAGTCACAGTGTTTAAGACAAAAAATTCTTATGTATGGTTCTCCATAGATGGCAAAAGCAAATACATAAAATTGGATGGTTGGAGGAAACAGCATGTCTGCTGGAGGTTAGAGGCTGGTTCAAAGAAGAGTGAAAAATGAGGCCAGTTCCTGTATTTGGCTCCTCCTTCTACCATTATTTTGATCCATTTTGAGCTGTATTTGCCATTCACATAGAATTTTTATTTGATTTGCGTAGTTCTGTAGAGGCTAAAGGTTGGATGTCATGCAGAAGTCCAAGTTCTGTGGGATCCAAGAGAAGCTTTTGGATGAGGCTGCTGGCAGTTTTTATTCCCATTTCATTTGAATATCAGCTATCATTAGGAGACTAAATGCATAAGTGGTCACATCTTCCTAGCCCGTTTCCATTGTCAAGTACAATACTTCCATAAAACTTTGATTCTAGAGAGTTATAGATCAAATCCTGGAAGAAAATCTTTTTGGAATTAAGTGTCTTTTTATAAATATGAATTTAAAAAGCAATTTGGATCTCAAACTGCTCCAAATCAATTCATTAAGTTTTTTGCAGAAATCTTCAGCGAGAAAACTTCATGAAAAAACTCTTCTGTTTGTAAAATTGACAGAGGAGTCCAATGCAATGTTTAAATTAAGATAGCTTTTAATAGTGCTCCTAACAAGTGAAAAAGCATGAATAGGAGCTTTTAATAGTGCTCCTAACAAGTGAAAAAAGTGCGTTTTTATGGAGCTAAAATTGTCTGTAACCAACACCCACTAGCCTGGCATTAAAATTACGCCTGTAGATGTATTCTTTGGTCACACGAGTTGCCAGAATATACTACCTCCAGGATGAGAGGAAGTGATAAATGAAAAGTGCCTTAGCTAGAGCTGGTAGCAGTTCCCATGAATTGTCCCTACAAGTCACAGAAGTGGTGTTGGAGGGAAATGTTTGATTGAGGACTAGAAAGATGAAGTAACAAGTTGTGATTTTTCTGCCTGCCCAAATACTAAACAAGTTTCACCAAGGTCACTGACCTGGTGCCTGGCAGAAACTGCTTTTCATTACTGCTTAGGTTTGGGCTAAAGCCAGCACTTTATCAATTTTCTGTGGCCTTGCCTTTATTAAAGAAAGTTTCTGATTAACCTCTCAGCAGTACAGTTGTCCCTTCAAAGGAAAAAAAAATCACATTATGACAGCAGAGTGACGCTGGCAGAAAGAGGAAGCAGGGTCAGCTCTGTGGTGTATTTGCTTAAACAACTGCATTGCCAATGCTTGTTAGCCTCTCACCTACTTTTCCTTCTCTTAATTCACCCACTAATTTCAGGCAAATTCTGTAGAGTATTAGAGGATTCAGAGGTAGGATATTTCCACACCTTTCCTGAAAGTGGGTGGTTTGGGAGAAAAGAAAGACCCATTTCACTCCCAAATGAGGGAAAGAAGAAACAATGCTGTGTATGTTTTCCAAGAGTGGCTGTCCATGAGTATTGGCCAGCTCATTACACTGTAGGTAACTCCACATATTATCAATACATATTATGTCTTATCTTAGTCAAGCAAGAGATACTGGGGAGCTATGAGCTATGAGTATTTGGGACGTGACTCACTGAGGGAAGTTAGGTAGTAAAAGCAGGAACGGGATGTGTTGCAGGGAGCCTAGAGGAGACATTGGGATATTGTGTAGGACATGGGAGGGAGTTAAAGGTATTGTAATGAGAGGGCATGGAAGCTGTAGGGGAAGCTTGGGTTGTTGTGATAAGAAAGTAGGATATAACTGATAAAAAACAAGTCTTCATTGCTGTTGCTGCTGATGCAGCCTCTTGTTTTCTGACAAGCGAAGAAGAATAACAGACCGTGACCTGATAGTAATAAGAGATTTGCCAGAGAAACAAAGAAACGTTTGAGCTGCAGTACTACAGATGATGGAAAATAAGAGGTAGAGGAGTGCCTAGGAGAAGGTAATTTAATGCAAAGGTCAAAAAGCAAGTAGTCTGGAGTCTCTACAATAACTGGTATGAAGGGAAGAAGTGCATGAAGATGCTATCAGATGTAGTTAATAAATAGAAACTGCATTTGATTGACATCTAACATGAAAAAATAATATAAATGGATATTTTCATGATCTGTTGATCACAGGTAGTTCATTTACATTTCAGGAGGAGGGAACAAAAGAGCAGAAAGCAGGTGGAAAATTAACTGCTTACCAAGGGCAGCAGTTCTTCACTTGCTACCCTCTGGATAGGGACCTGTTATGAGGGATGTGGGCTAAAGATCAGCATAGACAAACAAATGTTGTTAATGTCAATGTAGTATTTCAGATACTTCCAAGTTCCTCCAAGATTTTTGAGGAATGACATCTGTTGGGTGGAGAAAGGATTTACCTAACAAAGTGGATCAAGAATATCTTTGCCAACTGGCTTGCCACTCTCATAAGGATGGCTTTAAACTACGTTGTTGAAGGATGGAGAAGCAGTCCCATCAGACCTAAGCTGGAAGAGAACTGGAAGAGCTAAAAGCTGGCGTCTGACAGAGAGGTAGTGGTAGATAATGGGAAAGCAGGTGCAGGATAGCATGATGGCAGAGATTACCTGGCATTTAGGGGGACCCCAATAGGCTGGAAAAGTTGAACAGCTGATGCTACATGAAATTCAACAAAGACAATTGTGAAACCTTGTGTGGACTCTTCACTGGGTGTTATTGTTGGGTGTAATCTCTAGCCTGAACTCCTACAGTATTTGCTCCCTGAACATAGCATTTATTAAAGCTTTACCCATTCACCTTGCAAATTGTACCTCACTGGCTAGTTTTAATGTTTCCTCTTAAATCCTTCAAGCAGCAGACACAGAATATGCTTTCCCAATCTATGCTATTCCTGATATAATCTTCCTTTCACTTTTCAACATAGAATATCCACCAGAAATCATGTAGGTAAATCCTCATTCTGCAGCAGAGTTACGTCATCCTTTTCTAGTCAACAAAACCAGTCTCCCCTATGTTGCTCCATCATCAGGTTGAAAGAAGATATTAATTTCTTTAGTTTTGTCTCCGAAGCACAAATTCCATCACTGTGATACACGTCACTACATTTTCCAAAATGTAAGGTAATTAGAATGCAAATAATATAATGGAATATCTCTAGTAGATCATATTTTGTAATGTGAGTAGATAGCTTTCTTTTTACTAAATATTTATATACACGCAAACAAAACCATAAAATAGAAAATAACTCTAAGTGATTTTGATTACACAATCTTGTTTTTCTGATTCTTGACAAATATAATATGGATTTAAATAAAAAGTTGCCTGTCCTGGAGACCATTAAGTATGCCAGTCTGCAAGGTGAAGACAACCTTCGGTTTGATAGGAAACCTTCACATACCTGCAATATGAGGGACTGTACACTGAAATAAAAGCAGATTTCACTTTTTGGAACTTTACTAAATCCACTTCACTTTTTAGCTCTAGAGGTCAAATTAGGTTTGATCTGGAATGTCCAGTTTCCTGGAGCTGTTCTTTTTTCCTGACTGAAAAAGAGGTTTGAAAAAAGCACGTGCAGGGGAAAAGTGGTTGGAAAGTGTTTAAGTAAGAGAAGACACTGCCTACAATTAAAAAATTTAAATGAATATGGCCAACTACATGCAGAAGTCATCCAGCTGAGATACTAACTAGATCCTGCATTCCTTGAGCAAAAGACACTTTACTGGGAGTCCTAAGCTAGTAAAGAATGCAGTTTTGAATCCAGAATTTTATTATTCCAGATGTGGGTGGGGGAAATACGTATTTACTTACTAAACTGAAAAATCTTGATTCTATGCTGCAAGTCTGTTCTGTTTCTTGCTCTCCTTTCTGCTCTTGTTCTTCTGTCTGTCTCTCCCTTCAGACACAAGATTATTTTTTAGTTCTGGCTTACTTCCTTCTCAAGCTTCAGGTATTTCACAAACACACTGTGTTTGTGACCACTATGCAGGCTTTGTGTGTGGCCTTGTATCTATTTCCTTCTCTTATCCATGGATTTTCTGTCAAGTTAGGATGTCTGTGGAATAAAGGCAGTATCTTTCCTGCACGTTTGCACAGCCCATTGTCCAGTTAAGAAAAAACAAATCTATGTTCCTGATTGCCAGAACATATTAGAATTCTTCCTGAAGTTCAGCTCATCTTTCTTCTCTCTACATGCATTTCTGGTGTGCACCTGCTGCTTTTCCTAAGAGGAGCACAGACATTAGTTCACAAGCACTACCAGAGTTTCTGACAGTTGCTCATTTAGCCTAAGATGTGAATGTACATGCTTTGGGACACTTCACCAGTCAGTAAAGACAGAGGCTTATGTGAACTGTAATTTGTGTAAGTAGTTGTTCTAGAGATGCTTTACTCACTCCATAAACAACCAGGATCGTGTCTTGCTTGGACGCAACCTCTAATCTGCATGTTGGTTAGAAGGCTGAAGTTGGGTGAAATGGATCAAGACCTGAATTTTGTTATCACCTGGTTTAGAATTAGGAAAACAACTTAATGTTTTAGCCCAATACTTGCTAAGGCAAAGCCTTTTGAAGCCCAGACAATTAAATTCAGCATCTGCTCTCTAACTGGAAACACTTGAGTCAAATCAGCCTTTCTTGATTGTTATACTAACCCTCATCATGATGGAAGAACCTGCTGATGGCTATGGCTAATGCTGCAAAGCTCGAGTGCTCAGAAAACTTCACGCAATGTAGGTTTTGTGATCCTGCCAAGTGAGAGCCTACCTAGGAAGAAATAATTAAGCGGTGTTGTTTTATGTTTCACATGAATTTTGAAATTGATTTACTCCCGGTTTTGCTGGGTGTAACCATGGAAAAAATCCCACCCACCTCTCACATCAGCAGTCTCCTAAGATGTCTGTTTATGTTTAACCTAAAGTCTAAATCAAAAAAAAGAAAAAAACAGTAATGCTCAAAATACCTTTCCTACGAGATATTCAGGAAAACAGTAACTTATTGTTTGAAGAAGAAAAGTGCCCCTGACCTCAACAGAAATGAGAGATCTCAATTCTAACATTGGTTTAGCTACCACTCACACTTAGAGCAATGTGATGTGGCATCCAGTTTCTGTCACTGAAATCTCTTAAGAGTTATTGGATCCATCTGTATGGATGGATCTGAGGCTATTTGCCACCTATTTTCTGATGGTGGAGTTTCCTGATCCTCTTCTTGAGGCTCAAAGTTTTAATTTATAAAATCACAAAGATGAACCAGTTCAAAGCTCCCTTGTTTACAATCATGATTTTAACATAGATCAAAGACATTAACTCATGTCTGCATTCATGTATGACAAAGCGTGAAAAAAACCCAAATACAATTAAAGAAAAATACGTTCTGACTAATGGGGAAAGAGACACATTTTAATTCTCCAGATTAGCACACTGCTATGTCTTTAATAGATTATATCATACCGTTCTTATTCAATACTCCAGACTTTTGTTGAGCCACTTTCAATTCACATTAATACTCTGGCACTAGATGAGCTGCAGTAACTGAAAGGGAGGAAAACATTTGCATTTCCAGCAGTACATCTGACTTTCAGTCCAGGCTAGAACAATGCTTTAAACACCCTATTGAAAAAAACATGTTTGGGTCATTTTGTCAGGCATCCAGTCTGTTTCCATAAGCCAACATGTGACTGTTACCATATATCTGTGATAGTGGACTAACAGCTGTTTAATATAGCTAGTATAAAGTGAGGAGATGGAGGGGAAAAACATCTCCCCAGGCTCTAGAAGAACTGTAGTTCATTTGGTCTGATCAAAACAGCTATTTGATCTTACCACAAGAACTTTTACCCATGTTAGGAAGGAAAAAAAAGGTGTTATTTGATGTTATTTTTATTTACTTTCTGGATGGTTTTCATTTTAAGAGAGCCGGACTTGCTTATATGTAAGAGAATCAGTCTACAGCTTAAAAGTCATGAAAGCTTACACATTCTTTGAAACACTGAAAGGAAGAAGCTCAGGCACACATTAAAATGCACTCTATCAAAAACTCTATTTTTGGTGGGCATCCAGGGAATCATTGAATTTTTTTGACAGAAACTTATACTCAGTTCAAAATATTCAATATGAGATATACTCGCATTGAGTTGTGACCAAATGCTGTAACTCCCCATTTAACATAGCATGACGGGGTGACAGAATTGCTCTCTTTCTTTCTAATTTGCACTGATTCCTAAAAACTTCATCAAGATTTTGAGCAAACATATAAGCATCAAAATTGAAAATAACAGGCAAATTGAAAATAGTAGACAAATAATACTATGGGACATGTAGGTTTTACATTATTAATTAATCTACAGTATTATTGTAGGTTTCTGCTGTGTCTTGGCAAAATGGTATCTACAATCCTAAGAATGACCTTCCTCACAACCCAGGTAAGGTGCATGGAGACTTTCAAAAAGGGTGAATTCATACCCAGAAAAAGGTTGCTTTATGCTTTTGTAACAGTTAGGAAGGCAATAATAGGATCCCTCACTTGAGGAACATTCAGTGAAAGAACTAATGCTTTCCTGAAGTGATATAGTATGGCAAGGATCTGTTCCCTTAACTGACGGGGAGAAAGACCTGCAGAAAAACAAGGGGGGAAAAAACAAACTGAATTGCTGAAGGATATGTTGAGCTGCACTTGTGTCAAATCTATGTGTGGGTCTGCAGCAGGCTTTACCAATTAAATACTGTATTTACAGACTCCAGAGACTCATGGGAAGTACCACTAATGACAGTTGACTTGTCATACCCATGTAATTAGAATGATAATTAGGGAGATTTCAGAGCAAGGGAGTGTGATTAGGTAGAGTTCACTGACTTCTCACAGGATATGGCAACCTAATGGGCCTTTGTGCCTTTGAAAATAACTCTGTATGTACTTGCTTTTGTGAATGTTATGTCTTACCCATTCATCTGCAGCCTCAGTCAATATTCTGTTTACATTTGCTGTCTAAGTTCTTCTAAAATTGCATGTTCTACAGTCCATTGTCTGCCTTACAGTTGAATCTCTTTTCACTCGTCTCAAATGGCCCAAGGCCCATAATTGTTCTTTGTAGTTAGTTGACATCTTTCAAATCAGGGTCAAATTTCTCCCTTGAAATCTTGTCTCACTTGATTTTTATGATAATGTTGACTCATGATTATCCCACATTTCCGCAGTGCCTTTGGAGGATTTGTTTTATTCCTTGACCCCTTTGTGTATACCTTTAATTTCTTACCATCTTCCATCTAATGAACAAGTTACCATCTTTATCAAATTCACTCTCAGGTTTTTCTCTCCTTCATATTTTTCAAATATAGATCTCAGCCTGACTTTGGCCATCTGCTTGCGGAGGTCTGGCTTTCAGCCTACATGCAGCATCATTAAACATGGTTTGTCCTCTTCCTCACTCTCCATACTCCTTCAGTCACCGGGAGGCACAGCTCCTGCCTATCAGTTAGTTCTTATCACATAAGTATTATGTTTGTCTCAAACCTCTCAAAGCTCTTCTCTCAATCTGTCATGTGTTAGGCAGAAGTTAACTTTTTACCTAAGACAAGTCTTGTCAATGTAAACTGTAATGGTTACTATTGAAATTCTTGTCCAGATCTTCACCTTATGTCTCAAGTATTGGAACTGTTTTTTTGTGTGGGGTTTTTTTTGTTTGTTTGGGGTTTTTTTGGGGTTTTTTTGTGACCTTGAAAAATGCAATTTAATTCCCCTGTACAGTAATTTAGAATTTCTTTGGAAAGGTAATTTTTTCTACAATTTCAACTTTTGCAATGTAACCTATCCTAAATTCCTCCTCAGCTTATGTATTTTAGCACACAACTTAGATGTCTTGGCTTTTATTCTTTATGGTTAATTCCTGCCTTAATTATCTTGCGCTTAATACTGAGAAGGTTTATTTCTTACTCTGAAAGGTTTGTAACTTAAACAGCTATTACTTGTGCCTGCATAGCTCAAGAGAAGCAGAGTCCAGATCTTAACAACTAGCCATGGGTACTGGGACCTGGATGGCTGTGTTTACTGTAGCTGTGCATCTGGATGAATATATTGGGCTTCTTAGCCAAGCAAACAGCCCAAAGAGAATACTGCACTAATTGATCTGTTCTGCTCCCAGTGTGAATTTAAGTCATTCAGAAGCAGCTCAGATATCTGTGGACAATGCTGTGTTAGTACTGTGCAGACATGGAATCTATGTTTTTTTCCTGACCTCCTTCTTCTGTTTGGAAAAATACTGCCGTTAGCACCAGCAAAACTACTTTGTTCTCCTTTAAACTGTTGTTTACTATGATATTGCCAGAAAAAAAATCCCAAACAACAACAGCAATAATCCTTACAACTGCTGAACTAATAATGCACTAAGACAATCTTCTAAGCCGTTTAATGCTTGTCATATGGCTCCCTGGTGTATACGCCAGTCTATCTATCTCAGATGGAGCTTCTCTGCTTTACAACTGAGGAAATGGCCACCACGAAAATCTGTCTAATGAAAACTGGACAAGGTAACTTCTTGTTTGTGTGATAAGTATCAAGCCTTGACAAAAGAGCTGGTATCCTTTGTAAACCTTTGTTTTAAAATCTCATTTTAAACGACTAGTAGATAATTTCAGAAAAACACATAAGAATTCCAGTAAATCATATGTCATAGAAGACATGTCTTCTTGTAAATATCTATTCCTGAATCTTTTAAAGTATTATTGCTTGAAAAGTTTACTGTCCCCCAGGTATATTTCATAAAGATTTCTAAGTGATTCATTGCATCCAACACTGTTGAAAATAGTCCAGTTTAATTGCATTAGATGACATCTATGTTGGTAGAAATCCAGGATGTAAAGCTGTAATAAATGCTGTACTAGAAGGAATAGTCAAGAGAATTATAAAGTGGTTTATATTTTGTTTAAATCTGATTTTTTGAAATTGGCATTTTCATATTCTTTTTCTAATTTACACCATAAAAAAGGGAATGTGTATATTGCCTCTCTACAGTGAAGACAATAGAATACTTAATAAGTCCTTTGCAAACAAAAGGAGTATATGCTTACTGTGATTATGCTGTGTAGAGATTTTACAGTTACTACAAGACCAATAGCACACTGGAAGGAGACAGTAGCTTTTGGAATACCAAGGCAATTTCTGCCAAAAATACTGTCCTCTTAGGATCAGAAAAAAACGCTGTTGCTGTTGTGTTCCTGCTTTCATCCATAGACTGTACATGCCTAACAATGAGTTAAAGTTGAGAATTTACCTGTGTTAACTTATTAAAATGTCTTGACTATGTTGATACTTCTGGGTGTAAACTGAAAATAAAGTATCAAAGTTGTTTGGAAAATGTATATTTCCATACCAAAACCTGTCTTGTGCTAGTTTTCATAAGCCTTGTTATCAAATGTTCACTGTGTGGGTTGCTCTATGCTCCTTACTCGGGGGAAAGGAATCTTTGCCAGAATTAGGATTTCATGAGAAGGTCCTGTACATTACAAACCAGACAGAGAAGATTATTAGGAACTGGCTGAACCCTGCAGAGGCTGACAGTTCTTCTCTCTCCTTATATATTCTGCCAGCACCTGATTTTAGGTATGTGAAACTTGTGTCTTTAGTACTGCCGAACTGTGCGGCCCCTGTCTGCCTTATTAGTGCCAATTTTATGGCAAATGGGTCACAGTCTGTACTAATTGACACTGGCTTTAAAAAAAAAAATCGTACCAGAAAATTTTAAATCCTCTTTTAAAATATTTGCCTAAACTATGCATGCAAATGTAGGCACAGTAGATTTGAAAGTTATTTGTATCATAAATAATATCTTAAAAGATTGGGACAGTTAAGTATGGAGCAATTTTAATTTTATTTTTTGGTCCTTTAATAATTCTTTTTCCATAGTTATGATTGGAATTTGTAATGGCAGGGGAGATTAAGCTGACAGATAACGTTTCACAGATTTTACAGCTCTCCTAGAACAGAGTTGCAACTATTGGAGTTTATTCAGTGCCACAACGTTGAATTCATGGGATATTTTACTCCTGATGTCAGTAGGGCCTGGATTCTTGCCCTAGTGCTGTGGCTACCCAAGATGGAATTCTATCCATCCTGCAGTAAAAGACAAACTTGCTGTATCTTCAGTCAGAACAGAATTTCACACTTCAGGAATAACTCAAAATTATTCCTCTTCGGTAGCAGATCTGCTTTAAGACTCATCTCCCAGCTCCTTTCCCCACTCCAGCAGT
This sequence comes from Peucedramus taeniatus, assembly GCA_013400575.1. Lineage (NCBI taxonomy): Eukaryota > Metazoa > Chordata > Aves > Passeriformes > Fringillidae > Peucedramus > Peucedramus taeniatus. The sequence goes on from WBNO01031254.1 coordinate 243,400, forward strand.
GCACTTTTGCCTCTGCACTACTGATGCAGAAGAAATGAGAATGAGAACGTTGAAAAAATTTGGATTAACAGTACCTTAAAAATTAATTCTGTGAGGTTTTTAATGTGTGTCATATTAATGATCCACCTTATCCTAGCGTCCAGAGACAGCTCTGTCCACACAATTCCTTTATGGATGCAAAGTACAGTATAGATTTGATCAGACTGGGAGCAGTAAACAGAGCTCATCAACTTGACCTGAGCTGGCTTTTCTGCCAAAAGCAGTGCTACACAGTTCACAGCCTTCATGTGTATAAAAAGCATGTAGACAAAGGGACAAGATGCTGTGTTCTTTTCATGATACATGGAGAAGAAAGAGAAGTGAAATTTTGGAAAAGAAGATGGTGTTTGTTGGGGTTTTTACTTACTACGCTCCTTGGATATCATGAAGAACATAACCAAAGGTCAGAGAACTGTGGTCAAAAGTACTGAGAATATCAAATATAAAAGCACATATTAGAAGTGATTTGATGGCCTAGTTTCCTTAGGCACATGCGACTGCTGTCAGCCATTGCCCTTTATCATTTGAAGTCAGTGACCAATTTCAGCCATATGTGCACAAGGATAGTCATCTCAGAGACAATTAATGCCTTACAAGCTTTGTAAAAAACCCCTACAGTTAGCAAGAAGAGAAAGGAAAATAATTATTTAGCAGAGGGAAAGGTTCTCAGCTCTGCTACTGTCCTTCCTCCAGATTAGCTGCAGTTCATGCTGTCTTTTGTCTGAGGCAGGTGCCACAGAGGAGGACCTGAGATCACTGCAGTGAGGAAGGAGATTTCAGGACCAGAAGACATAAATCTTTACCAAACCAGACTCCAAAATTGTGTTGCTCAGCTAAACATGTTGTTTCCTCATAAGCAGCTACAGCACTTTGGGACATGAGTAGAAAGCCCACTAGCTCAGGATTCTCTGGCAAGGCAAAGAAACTGATTTCCATTGTGAGATAAAAATAAAACCGTTTAAAAAGAAGTAAAGAAATAACTTCCTAAACAGCTTGAAGGAAACAGGAGAAAAGACCTTCCTTTTTTTCTTCTTTCCTCTTTGCCGGATACAGGGCTTACAATCCCCTGGAGCACAACACCTACAAATGAGTGGAATCTGATAACCCATTTTTAATTACCACCTTTATCCGCACTTATGTAAAACAAACAAATTAAAAAGCCTAAAGCACAGGGAAAACCTAGGTGTTCTTAGGACTAAATTCACCACACTTCTCTCTGCACTGTTTCTCTTTTCTTCATTCTGACTTTTGAATCTGCCCTGATGCCCTCATCTGACACAGCAACTACATCAGGGAGAGAGAAAACAGGATAGGCTTTCACTTTTGTCTGGCAGCACAAGCTTGCATTCTGTGCTTCGGAGGTTTTCAGAGGCTCTTTATTCCATGTAATGTTCCTGGAGTGGAGAAGCGTATCTTTTGTTCTTCCTTATAAAGGGATATTTTTATACACAAAGATATACAGTACACTGAATTACAAGAGTTTTTATGTATTGGATTGTGAGACTTTAGCACAGAAATTTCTGATGATTCTTTAATTCTGCCTTACCCAAAGCATTTAACTTCAAAACATTTAAAGCATAGATGAATCAAAGCCTCAGAAACATATCAACTAATTGTAGTGACATCAAAACCAAAATGAGACTCTTAATTTAAACGGGTTTCATTCCTAGCATGCTAAACATGTAGCCTGCCTATACGTGCTAAGCTGCATTAACTTAGTATACGTATGTATGGCTTTATGTACTTGCAAGTAATTAAAATAAGGGAGGACAGACGTACGTCTTCCCTGCAGATAGAAATAATTCTTTTATGTTTAAGCATATCTCTTGTTGTTTTAAATGTAGCTTCCACATTTTTGCTGTGACATTGTGTACATCCAAAGTGACGAAGTCTGTATAGGTCTTTTGATTCCTTTTAATATCGTTTCCATATTAGATAGCCAGATGGTGTAGAGCGATAATACTCTGTACTAATCACTTAGGAAGTCTACAGAGTGGTGCTTTGAGATTTAGACCCACAGCCACTGCCATGACTCCTTTGATGGAAAGCCGCAGATACTATTCCAACCAATTGAATGTTTTTAAATATATCAACACTGAACAAATTATCTAAACAGGAAAAAGACTGACAAATACCATTCAGTGCTAATGAAGAGAGGGTTTTGTCCAAAGGAAATAATTGCGTTCACAAGGATCAGAGACCAACATGGCATTATGCAATAGTATTTGTACACATCCAAAAAAGTATTTTTGCGTTTTTTTATAGCTATCAAAAAGAGAAGAGACTTGCATTGCTAAGTTACTTCCCCCCCAAAAAAGAAAAAAGCCTAGGAGCAGAAATCATCTCAATGAGTTTCTCAGTGTTTGATTTTTAATTCCATGCTGAATTTAATTCCATACTGAATCTGTTCTGCCAATTGTAGGGTTTTGTAATTCCAACAGATCAATCAGCAGAAACCATTTTTCCTACAGTAATATCATTTATGTACAGGAATACCTTTTTGCTTATGTTTCTACCTTGAAAATACTTGGTTTCTTTTCTGAATGATGCATTGTTATTCTGTGGGCAAATTTTACAGGAATGAAATGTCAGATGTGCCCATTCCTAATGTCACAGACTTTTTCATATGCTTGCTGAGATTTCTACATAAAAAAGGGAAAATATTTCTCTTTGAATTTTACTTTTATTGTTAAGCATTTCATAAAAACCCACACTGCAGGCTCTACTCCAGGCTGGCAACCAGAGGCTCTGGAAAAAGAGGCTGAGGCAGCGCTGATCAGCACTCAAATATGATAAGCAAGCAGACTAAACATGTAAACAAGTCCTGTGCTGAGTGCTTTGTTTTGGTAGCACCAATTGTCATTTCAGTAGAGGAACAAACAACCCACTTCAGGCTATCTGGTTTATTAATTGTAGAATGCTTTAAACAGTAAAAAGAAAACACAAATAATGTTAAGCTAAAAGGTTTGTAAGATGCTTCTCAGAACTGGGCTGCTCTAGTAACCATTTTCAAACTGCAGCAATGTTTTACTCCAGCCCTAGGGAAAAATAAGCATCTTCATTGTCCTGATATTTGTACAATATTCAATTAAATATTCAAATTTGTTGTACTAACATTTCAAAAATGGTGAACTTTATAGAAGTTCCCTTTCACCTGTCCAGCATTGTTTTTTCAGTGCTACTGAACAAATATTTACTCAGCATTTGTGAAAATCAGACTCTAATACCTGAGAACAGAAGACCGAAGATGTCATTATTTAAAAAACATTTATGTTTCTTCACAATTCAGTGTGCATTTTTCTTCTTATTATGCTTGATAAAAGAATGTATTAATGTTTTGGATGACATTATTAAATTGCTAATTTTAATTTTCTCTCCTATCCTAAATCTCCTACTCTGTAGTACAGTATGTATCACTGTAGATTCATTACCATGTAATGTGGTATTTCGCGATGCTGCCCAGTCAGCCTGAAGCCAGAAAGCTTGATTTTAACCTTGAATGACTTCATGGAGTTATTCTTCATACACACTAATACATTAAAAAACAAACACTGGATCATAAATTATATAAAACCAGCATCAACACATACTACTGTTACAGCATGCAGTTGTGAAATGTACATGGGAAATAAACAAAGCATTAAGGAATGTCTTTAAAATGAGGATGGAGCAGGCACACAGAGAGGAAGAACATGTAAACAAGTGGTGGAAAAGAACAGATGTGTGCTGTTTAGACACACAGGCAACTTGCCTGAGGGAAGTTTGGATTATTGAGCTAACATGGCAAAGATACATAGTCTGTTCACATTTAAATCATAAGAGGGTTTGTGCATGTTGTGTGAAGAGTGTTCCCACTACTTCTCTAAAGTAGGTGGTTTCTTAGTGTGTGCCAGAGTCAGATATAAAGCAAATTTGCTGTTCAGTTTGCCTAGAAATTTCCTCAGAAATGCTGGTAAATGCTGCATCTAGTATAACATTCAACAGAGATGCAAGTTATAGAAGCCTCTCCAAGATTGCTGCACAAAGTCAACCAAAAAAAAGAAAAGCTTCAATAGGCATTAATGGTTGTGATTCCACAGATACAGCATCCCTGTACATCCCTTTACATTTTTCAAAGAGTAGAGAATACAGTTCAATTCTGTCATTACTGCACATGAGTGGTCCTGGATATACTTCTTGTTTATGGGGTCAGCTTCCCATGACAATTGTGCACAATAAAAATACCCCAACTGTTGTAGTGAGAAGGGAAGAAGAAAGAGGTAGTATCACCAAACATTCTGATGAAGTAGTCCAGAGATTCATAGACCACAAATCTCATCTGACTTTATTTTTCCTGCCTTCACTGTAGTTACAATCCTGGTAAAAATGTAAGATGTACCAAAGAAGAAACGTAAAATTACATCCACATTAGAAGAGAAGAAATGTGCATTTCTCTTGGTTTTATTTAAAGTCTGTTAATTAAAAATGGTACATACTGCTCAGCAAATTGGTGTAGTGTTGCACTAAATAGTTTATTTAGTTGCTGTTTTGCATGGGGTGATTGGAATCTTGCACTAAGTACTATGTTTGTATCCTCATGGAATTCCCCCTCTATTACGGTTTCCCCCCCACACACCCCTCTCCCCAGTACCCCATGGTGGTGGTCTCTCCCAGGTTATCCCTCCCCTTACCCCTCTCCTCACCTGTGGGTACCCATTGGCCTGTGGGTACGTTTTTGCATTGGTGATTGCAGCTGTGTGTGGGAGCTACACACAGACTGTGGACTGATGGGGTGGAAGGGGGAGGAGAGGGACTGCCACGGCCTTAGGTGCCTGACACCTGGCATAGGAAGACCAGAAGTTTTAAAAGCCTAGCAAAGAACTCTTACAGTTTTCCTGATCTTGCTACGCTAACTCATCTGCTGGGTCACCACAGAAAAGTGAAGGAAAAGAGACAATATAATAGTGATGTGTAGCGAAAAGAGCAAACAAATGGTGAGATTAAAGGAACTCAGGGCATCCTTTAAATGGCTTCTCCTTTTGAATTAGTCACAACTACTTTTAAACTGAGCCATGCTTGGCAGAAGACTACTAGTAGACCTTAAAAAACAGGGTGATTGAAGCCTTCAGGAGCAGGGAGTCTAAGGCTGTCAGGTTTCCTGCAGGATAGAGGCTTACAGATTTTATTTGAGAGAGAAAGAATAAGTAACACTGCTAGGCTGGAAGCCAAGCCACTAGAAAAGAGTTGTGGAGTAAAGGGGAATCCAGGCGAAGTCCCTGAACACCACTGCCTCCTGACTGATTTGTGAGAGGCTGCTGTGGTGCACAGGAACGGCTGAATGGGCCGAGTGATACTCAGCCTCCCTTTAAAAGAATGTGAAAAGCTGGCTATAAAGTGTACATGCTGTATGAAGTATAAAGCTCTCCTGTGAAGTAAGCACAACACTATTTATATCTATATTTTTATACTTGTACTAAGCAAAGTTGACAGCACATGGGATTACAAGACCCATGCTTTTCATGGGTTAAACTGCACAGGGTTTGTAAACAGTGCGTAAATATGCTATATGATACAGCAGCACGTCACTAATCCACGGTAATGCAGGGAAGCCCCAGTGCAGATTAGTGGGGTTTGTGGATTACGGGCTGAGAGGGCATTTGAGGGGAAGTCAGCCATGTCTCAGGGCAAACTCCCCGCTCCACTCAGTAGCGCAGTGGAACGCTTATCACTGGAAGGAGCTGCCAGGGGCACCTCCGCTCTGCTCGGCTCCAAAGGACATTATGAGCAATGCTGATGCTGTTATTGCTTCTTTTTCGAATGCTGTAGTGGCCTGCTCCAAACAGGGAATTGCACTCCTAGTCTCCCTTGAATCACTTTAAACACTTAGCACTCACCTGCTGTGCAGACACTTCAAATCAAATTAAAGTGAAGTTATGTGGTGCATATGGATTTTGCAAGGAATTCTGACCTGCTCTGTGCACAGCTTGGGTAGGCAGATGTTACTCTGTATGTACAATGCAAAAGTTAGTTTCTAGGCTAAACAGTAGTGATGCCAACAAATACATTGTTTCTGATTTTATATATATAATGGCTGTTTCACTCACCCAAAAGACAATATCACTCCCTGATTCATAATAATCTAGAATTGCATACAGTAAAATAATTTTCCTTACTAACAATACAAACAGTCACATATACTTTTAACTGTGAATGATGCTTTTACTCATACAAAACTGAAATACTGCTAAATGTCACATGGATAATAGTCAAAGTTAGTGTCATGGTAAAATATCTGTAGAGCAATCATGCTGATTAAACATTTTATGTTTAATAAAGCAATCATGCAGTACTAAAAAATTGGAATTGGATAGTTGGGCCCAATATAGATATTCATTGTAATTTATTCCTTTCAAGAAACAAAATGAGTAATCCGTATTTAAAAAAGAAGAGTGTGAAGCGTTTGGCTGTGTGTCAGACAAATTTTATATTATCTGAAAATCTGGATATTCATTATTTTTTATATAAGACATCACAGATGTCTTGGCAATGTCATGGCTATACATGGTATGTTTTTGTAATGCTAAAACGTTACCTGAGGCAAAGACTTGAGATAGATGATTTTAAAGAGATCAGCTCTTCGTGAAGCACATTTTCCCCTCAGCAGTCTATAGGCTCAGACAATGAGTTTGTCCATTTTAAGTTTATTGACCTTTGTGAATACAGTACTTGAAAACTGCTAACAGATTTCTTTGAAAATCAATGCCAGTTGTGAAGCTGTTTGTTATCTATCTATCCACTGTTTTTTCTTGAGTGTGATTAATAAAGAAAATTACATCAGCGAAATTGAAAAGTCAAATTAATTAAAAAGGAAACATTCATTCCATTCTCCTTTGGAAAAGCAAAATGAAGAAGAGATGGATATTTTATCTGGATCTACATATCTGAACTACATATATAATAGTGTAGTTCACCACAGACCAATTAAGTTTCTAATAGTCAATCCTGACAAAAGATTGTGTGGAATTCTATGCCCATATTGTAGTAGGAAAAAAAAAATCAAGCTAATTTGCTTCTTTAAGTTATTTTGGCCTAAGCTCACAAAAGTAAAGCAGCAGATTCACACTGCTGGCCATATTACAGTGTGAAACATACGGGTTAAAATAGAGGCCCCCTGTGCTGACAAGAGAGGTTGATTTATAGTGATAGGGTGAAGCCAGGATTTGACCTTGGTTTCTTTTGTCACCATGAAGAGTCTTACATGGAATACTGAGAATTAGAAACGTCAGCAATAAGTACCAGTTTTTCTGTAAAACGTGTTTTTCTGACACATTTTCTGACAGCAGCACATAAGGCCTTTTCTCAAGCAGTTTGCTGTAAAGGTAGCTAAGCCTCACTGGCTTCATGGGAAATCTGTTGAGGGCAAAACTAGTTTCCAGTTCTGCGAACAGACATAAATATGAACTAGGTACCAAACTGTCTGCAGTATCAATCAATATAGATGTTAACACCCAGTGTAGGGTAACTTGTCTGTAGCTAGGTTCCCCAAATCAACTGCATTTGTAATATAGATGGGGCCCCACAAGCTATTCAAAGAAAACATTGCAAAAGCTGCTTGCCATTTAATGATTGCATTAACACCATTATCTACTATCTAATCGATGCTGTGATTGACAACTTTGCAAATCAGATTAGCTTTCAGTCTGCCTATGAGTATAGCTTGGCTAGGAATGGAAAATTATGTGGGTACTAATTTATGGAAAATGAACAACATTCAAAGGTATGAAACAGAAAATCACTGATATTGCAGATTAGTTGTAACAACTGTACCCCAAGACATACTAAAATCCCTCCTGTGATTTTATTCACATCTTGCATCTCATCACTCCAATGTTGCTCACATACAGTGAGGGGAAGTTCCCACCCAATGACATCATAGTTTGTCTTTGGCTACAGCCAGCTACATATTTTTAAAGAGGTCCTGTTTGTTCCATAACTGAACTCTTCACCTTTTGATTATATGTTTTGGTGGGGGGGGTTAAAAGGAAAAAGCCTGCTAGTAAATTTACTTGAACTTGGCATTCACAGTCTCAGACTTGGGTGGGCTGCATTCCCTCCTCCGGTTACACCCTACCTGAAATCCTTGTGTGTTAAATCACTTGACTAGTTCAGCCTTAATGATTGGGTCATACCCTGGGAAACAAGTTCAGAGATACTGGAAATGTGTGCTTACAAAAACACACATAATTGTAGAAAAATATGTGGATAAACTAAGAGAGGAACACTGAGACTGTGGAAAAAAACCCCACAGTTATTTGGAAGAGAAAAATTATCTCTTAGTTGTGATGAAGTGTCACAAAAACACACATTATTGCTACCCTTCCAGTGACACATTTTTATAAAGAGAAATTACTCCCCCCTCCTTCCCTCCCTCCCTTCCTCCCAATCAGGAAACTTTAAACTATTTTTACATATTAACACCAACCTTAATATTCTTATCTTCTTCAGCTGCTACAAATGCATTCCCTATTAAAAACATGTATGAGAAAAAGGTATTTCTGTAAATATCTGGATCTTCATAGCAGTAGAGTGAGCTGTTGATAAGCATGAACTATTGGAGAAATTTTATGTCACAAGTCAAGTGGATTTATTATTATATTTACAGACACACAACTTTTGTGTTTTCCCTAGCAGCAATCTCAAAGATGGAGTCAGCAGGCAATTTTCTAATGGTCTGTAGATAACTGATAGGATACATAGTGCTGATTTCTTGCTTCCAGATACTTGGAGGAGTAGCCAGGAAAAGTCGGGAATCTTATTTAAGCACTTGGAATGGGACAGATATAAGTATCTTAACTGCCTCTTGTATGCACTGTCCTCACAGAGAAAGTGAAGGCCAGAACCACAGCTGGAACAGTTAGGAAAGGCTAAATATTTTCTTAACATTACTTTTCCATTGGAGCAGTTTTTGTGGTTGGCCCTGTTTGTTCCACAAATGAAACCGGAGGTGATCCATGCTACCAGTACTCTGGCCTGGGAAAGCTTGCTTTAGAACATCTTCAGCACATATTCTAAAGAAGAGAAACAGAGTGGATGCTGAATATGGTTTTTATTTTGAAAAATTATAGTTTCAGAAAACAGGTAAGTGGTTGGTTATGATATCAAACATGTGGGTTTCCCCCTTTGCCAGAATTGTGAGAAGAAATGGATAAGTACCATTGCTACTGGGGATTTTTGGTGGGTTTTTTTTTTTTTTTT
>WBNO01031254.1:259446-309292 GCA_013400575.1 Peucedramus taeniatus
GGGCAGCCCGGCCGGCGCTGCGCGGGCTCCCGCGGTCGCTGCCGTGCCCGCATCTACCGCGCTCTTGACTCTCCCGCCTTTGGTCTGGGGCCGGGAGAGGGGTGTTTTTCCCCGAAAGTCTCTCCCGATGGCTGTTGGTGCTTTTCCCGCACCCGTCGCGTGAATGCTGCGTGAAGAGAAGCGGTTGGTTTCCTAATTTCCTTCCTCCCGGATCACCACTCCTCTCCTCCTGATAACTTCATCTGTTTGCATCTTGGGCTGCTCCTTTCTTTCATCTGTAAGTTAGCAACTGCAGAAAAATGAGCTAAATAGGCCCCCGCACTGAGGCTGTTCAGCCAAGAATCAGGTAGGGGGTGAAATCGAGGAAGACTTTGCATCCCTAATTTCCCTTCTCTTCAGGATTAGGGTAAAAATACGTGTAGAATCCTCTTACGTGGTTTGTGTCTACTGTTTTAAAATGAGGCCTCCTTTCAAGATGTGACGACCTAGCCACTGAGCATTATGCACTGCGATCTTTGAAAAAAAACCCTGTTATTTATAAATTTAGGTCCAAGGTTCTTTTCCTATTATTGTTCTTTTGTAAGGTTTTGATTACAGTACTCTGAAGTCTGAATACACTCAAAAGAGCTATTAACACTGTGGTAACGTTTTTTAGTGCGGCGTTCTTCCACAGGTAAAGATCCCGCTGAGTTGAACTTAATCCCTTTTGATGTTAATAGTGTTGTCCGCACATGTGTATGGCTAGAAGGATTGCTGATTGACATGAAGGGAGTTGTTTTGAGGGTTTGTCAGCTTAATGATTATGATTTCCACCTTCCAAAAAAAAATCACTGCCAGAGAGCAAGTAATAGCCAGCTAAAGTAAACTTAAGGTGCTTGGATGCCAGTAATAACTAGCAAGCAGTTGATTTGGTGTGTTTTTTACTTCTTGTAAAGCTCTCCAAGACCAGTTTTTAATTAAAATTATATATTCTAAATTTGTTTCGAAGCACATGTATTCAATTTCTTAGCTTCATAGCCTTCTTTTCTGTCTGCTGTCATGGGTGCTTCCAGGGCGTCAGTGAAATGCAACAAGCCTGGTTCTTACAGAACTTAGCCTTCAACAAGTTCTCATCAACTTGTGTGTGTCCAGACCACCTGCAGGGGTTGAAATGAGAAATTGCTTCTTTGAGAGACTGTCTGAAAGAAAAGCTGCATCCTTTAGCATCATGTTTTGACCAGCAGAAAAACGGAGTCCCTAAGCTACAGCACCAGCCAGTTACAGAACAGAAGCAGCTTGGTGGCACCCTGGGTTACACAGCAGTGGCCCTGGAAGGGTATTCAGCAGAAGCACTCTGCTTCAGCTGCTGCTCTCCTCCCTTACAAGTTTCCACTTCTGCTGGCCGTGCTGCTTTCTGTCTGCTGTTGACCTCTTGGTGGGAAGTTGAGCTGCTTTCTTTTGCCTAAATTGCATCATTCTGCTGAGTTTCATTACCTTTAGGCTTAGCAAATGACCTTCCTTTCAGTGTTTTCTGAGGTTATTGATCTCAAAAATGTCTATCAGCAGTTTGTACCTGTGGCAGATGAGCTTGCATTGTAAAAATATAATTTAAATGGCCTAGACAAGACTTTCAAAAAATATGTGTATTCTCTCTGCACATTTGTTGATAGTGGAGAAGAGGGGGAGTTAAAACTTCTTAACATCCAGGGCTGTGTGGAATAAACTTCCAGGTTTCATTCATCTGGAAATCGACCTTTTGCTCCACTTCTGTTTGGATAATTTTCCAGTAACTGCAGTCAATTAATAAATTTTTTTTTTTAGATTCAAGGGTCAACACAGATAGCATTCTGAAGCTAGTTTGGCTTCCTGATGTCTTAGTGGGGATTCAGTGACAGCACTGAAGGGCTCTCATTTAGAGAAGGTAACCTGAAGAATAACTGTATTACTTCCAGTAGCCAATATGATCTGGGTTTGTGGGTGTGGATATAGGCAGAATATTCATTTTTCATAGGTCTAGCTCCCAAGGCTTGCCCATGCCTTTAAAGATGAAGAATGTGGGTCATAGGTGGAGAATGAAAAAATGTTCTGGGAATTACAGATACGTAAAGACGGTATTGTGGGTTGTGATAAATAATCTGGACATACATTCTCTTTAAGCTGATATTCATAAAATCAAACTAAGTTTATAAGCAATGTTTAAAATATATGACAAGGTAAAAAAAAATTCCATAGTTGGTGGTTGTGGGGTTCCTTTTTGGATTGGCATTTCCTTTTGGCATTAATCTGGGAAGCATGTTTTAGTACAAAAATTGATCTATTTTAGGATTAAAAAGGGAGGGAACAAAATAAAATGATGGTCAATATACCTGTTATATGGATGAGAGCTATGAAAGTATTTGCTGGCAGAAAAAGGATCTAAATGGTTTACATTTTTAGTAGTTGTGTCTGTAATGTGTAGCTCTATTCTAATTTTTGAAGGAGGAAGTTTTCTACATTTTAATTTACTGTGTGTAAATTTCAGTAGGTTAAAAGTCATTTTACTAAAGATTGTAGTGTGTAACATATTTGCCACTAGATATTTCTAAAGCAAGGTTAAATGCTTTCCTGGGGAAGATGTCCTAAGTCAAACTGTGGTTTCATTCTGGAATTGGTCTTAGAGTAGGGGGGAGTGAGAAGAGGGAAGGTGGGCTGTCTTCCTCATTGCAAGCAAAATTTACCCAAGCAAAGCAGTGTTGGAAAACTGTTCATTGTGTACTCACACAATGGGTGGACACAAGAAAGAGGATGGGAGCAAGGAAAGGGGATGTGGAAGCGTCTGATTGTTGTAATCTGGGCTATACACGAAGTCAAACTACATTGTAAGGGGTTGCTTCTGGCCTTCTATTTTAAAAGCAGACTACTTTTAGCTTTAAGGGTGTTAAACTTTAAAATAAACTGCCACACTTCTATTTTGTTAAGAGACAAAAATCAAAGTGCAAGTTAAATGACTGGGTGTGGGGTTTCTTTCTCTTCCTCTTTGTCAGGGTGTTCACATTTTCAAAATGCTTATGCTTTTAGCACTGTTCAATTTCATTTATCTGGTTTTCTAATTTATTTGGTGGGTTAATTTTTTGGTGTAATGAGACTGAATTATTCCCTTACAGGCAAGCAAGATATTGTGCTGTTATCCAGTTGTCATAGTTGATTTCACTCTACAAATCTTCAAGATTCCTACTGGAGTGAAAGGTAATTTGTGGTTTATTTTTTTAGATCAGAAGATTCACTGTATGAATTTACTAAATAGGCAACATTTTGTATTCTGTTCCAACTTCTCATTTACTTTAGCTATTGTAAATTTACATGGCTTGAGTTGCCAGTTTTGTGATATTACCTTCTGTGAAGGTAATTTTACTGGTAACTTATTTCCTCCATAGACTTCACCTTGTCTTTGAGAACTTTGTAAAGATTTAAGTGAAGGCCATATCAACAGAATATTGATTAATTGCTATTGGGTAGTCCAAAAATAGCTGTTCTGTTTGCCTAGTGAAATCAGGAAAGTACGTTCCATGTATACTATGAGATTATAGACTTGCATGTACTGCAGGTGGGACAGCTCAGCAAGAATGCAGGTTTATTTGTTTTAATAGACTTGGGGGAAGAAAAGATTTTTTAATTTGCTGTAGTGTCTGATGTCTTAGAGGCACTACACAAACACTGCATTACAACAACTCTAAGTTGGTGTAAAAGAGAATGTCAGATGTCAACCCTTTGCTGTGTGTATCACAGCTGCCTTTGATGGCATAATGTTTTGTGATTGTACTGAGGTATGGGATGCTTTCAAGGCCTGACTTCAGTGAAGTTGGCCTCCTGTGTAAAAACTGTCTCTGCAGATTCTCAGAAGCAGGTAGTAGTATTTTGCTTATGTGTTTCTTTGATTTTTTTTTTCTAAAGGAGATAAGGTACTACTACTGTTCATCTTTGTAGTGCTTTTATTAATAGTAGCTTGGCTCATCAGAGAGTTCTTGTGAAGAATTGCAGGAAGATCTTCTCTTTTAAAACTGGTGACTTGTCAGCATCTAGGGGGTTAACTGGGTGTTTTACTTGATATTGTATCTGCCATGAGGCTCATATTTGTCTGTATCTTGGTTTCTCCTCCCTGTATTCTTTCTGAAGGGTGTGATAAAGCCTGTCTTTTAGCTTACTGTGCTGTTACTAACTCATGCACCCTGTGTGCTCTGTAAGGTCATTGTTAGAAGATCTTGACACTGAGTAGTAAAACAGGGTTAGCTAAGGACAGTTTAAAGGGAACTGTGGATTGCCATGGTCCTCTAGGCTTGAATCTTCCCTTTGACTTCTGACATTGTCTGTGTGGTTTTCTGTTTGCTGAGCAGTAGCTCTGGAAAACTGTTTCATAGGAAAAGATGCGCAGTAGCCAGAAAATAAAAATAGACTCAAAAAAACCCCAAACCCCATGGAATCTCTGAAAGATCAGTATCATCTTAAATTGCTTGCACTGATGACAAAGCATGAGTTTAACCAAATATTTATTATTGAAATTACTCTCTAATTAGTAATGTTGTACATCTAAATGTTACACCAGATTTTACTGTAATTTGCTGCTATCCCCTTACTGTGGGTAGAGAAGTATAGACTGTAACTGTGGTATTCTTTATAGTGGCCTGGATAAGAATTTGACTACAACATTTTAAGAACACGGAATGTTATTAAGAGTTTGAAAAGCTTCAGTATATATTTAAAATGCATGATGTGCTCTCTTACCACAGTGGAAAATTAGAACAGCTTTTTCTAATTTGAAATATTCAGTTATCCTGTATATGGGATTTAAAATACATATTTTTAATTCAAGTTTTTGAATTCATACTAGGCAGACCTTTGAATTCTAACTAATTCAGCATGTATCCTCCTACTTCTGAAAATCAAAATTGAAATCTGGGGATAAAAATGTGCTTTTATTGCTTCCAGTTACTCACAAAAGCAGGGATTCATCAATTAAAATATGTCGGAATATATTAAGCATGTCCTGCAAACTTCTTTGAACATTTCAGTTTTGGATCTGAAAGGTTCAATTTCCAAATACAGTGTTTTGTACTTTGTAGACATTATTTGTAAACAATCTATTTGCTGTTTCCTCAGCTGAAAGAATCTGGTTTATCCCATTTGGCTTCTCCTTTTGATGTTGTACTTAAAAGCTGTGTTTAAATAATACTGTAACTGCTGCTGTTTCATCATCAAGCAATTACAGAAATATGCCCTGTATATCATTGATCTTCTCTTAGACGACTGAATCCTTTTTTCGTGTATGACTTTTCGGTACTTTTCCTGGTAGGGTATTTCATTATTTGACCACAAGTCTGAAATAAACCCAGTGTTTGGGAGGGATGGAGGTGGAAGGAGGGTGGACAGAGTGGGGAACCCACAACCAGAACCAAAGAATGCTGTAGCATTAAATTAATTTTCAAGTCTGTGTTTTGTCTTATGGCTGCCTTGTCCCCTCTGTAGACAACATTTGTCAAAGATTATCATACATTATGGTTAGAGGCAGCTGCTTGGATCAAGGCTGGGATTGCTATATATCAGTGTTACTGCTCCTTCTTTACAAACCCCAGTTGTAAGTGATTTTAGTATTAAACCTGTTTTGGACTTTTAATTATCTTATTAGTTAAGCTGTTGGGTATTTGGCCTCACTTTCCCAGTATGCTTTCTTGACTCTGTGTGTGTGCTTGAGAATATATTACATAGAGCAAGTAAAGCTTAATGAAAGTTGTGCGCTTACAAATTTATTTTTCGTTCCCCACCCCTGTCTGCTATCCTTGTATTTGCTTATACCTAGACCATTGTATTTCCAGGCATGTTGAATTTTTTTTCATTCTGAAGGGTAAGACTTTTTTTTGAAGGCTGAATTTTCATAATCTCCCGATTTTCTACCGTGTTGAATTGGTAAGGTGAAACATGTAGCATACTAAAACATTACAGGTTTTTGTCACTTCTGGATCTAGTCGTAGTGACATTTCAGAAAGTAAGGATGCTATTTAAGTGTCTTGGCATAACTGCAGAATAATGACTTAGTGTTGAGGTTTTTTGGGGGAAAAGTCTACGTTTTCAGCAGCACATTGTTCTTGTACCGTAAAAGAAATTAAACTATGTAAAAGTGAAGTTAGGAATACTGCAACCCTGTGTTGTAGGTGAGAAAATTCTTGGCAGAAAGGTGCCTTTTCCATAGAAATGCTCTGTTGCAAGAGTTCTGGGTTTAAAAACTTCATCCAAAGCAAAAATGAAATTGTGCTACAGAACACAGTAATAAATGACAGTGTTCTGACTTGAGGAGACTGGCATGGCAGGGTGATGTGGTCAATTGAGTTTTAAAAAAAACACATATAACATTGCTGCCCCCTTCATATTCCCTCATATGCCCACTGGTTTTAGCAAACCTAGTAAAAGCTACATGACCCTACATTCTTTCATCCTTAGACCATTACAAGGTCAGGAATCAAAACAGAATATTTGCAGTCTTAACTAAAGACCAGGTATTAAATGTGAGACAGTTACCACTGAAGGAGGAGTTTGTACAGTTTTAGCCCTGATGTGAAAGGATGACTAGAAGCTGCTTTAGTTCTTGTCTCTCATATATTCTGGACTTCTGTTCCTTTTGTTTCAAAAAAGCATAATGAAGCTTTATAAAAACACCCACACATTAGCTAAAATATATTTTGCCTGAGCTGATTTGTTTGAAAAATCTAAGAAATCCAACTCTGTATCTTCAGGAATCATGAGATTTGATATACTGGGTTAAGAATTAAGAGTTTTATTTACTGCTTGCAATTGGATTTTTAAAGGCTAGCGTGAGAAAGGCAAAATATGTTCCCAGTATATTGGGAGCAAGTTTGCTTCAACCATTTTTTCTCCATGATAAAGGTGCATCTTCTTTGCATTTTTCAGATATTCTGCTCAGTTTCCCTTATTTTTTGATGTAAAAAAAAAAATTATTTAGTTGCATTCCACAGCAACAGCTGGTAGGAAACTGGTTGGCTTACCATAAAATTACTCAGTGGTGGTGCCTCATGTCTTGGATAAATGGCAAGACATGTGCCGCATGTTAACACTTTGGAATGGAACCAGATGAAAACAGTTTTTATTGGGTAAACTGTTTAGTCACTGTCATAGGCCCTAGTTTTCTGTCTTGGAACATCATGTCTCCATAAACTGTTGAATGATGTGGGAAGATTAATTTGCCTGGTGGGGTTACTTGCAAAAAAAAGAGAGGCAAAAAGGCTAGTGTGTTGTCGTCCACGTTGTTAAGCCTATTGAAGTCAAAATCAACCTGCTTCATTCTTTTACTGCTGTATGGCCTTTGCTTGCTCGTAAAGGATACTCATTTAGAAAAAAAATCTGTGGATCCTTCCTGTTCAGAAGCTCACAAGTGTGTTCTTGTTTTACTCATATTTAAAACAGGTCAGTTTATCTTTAATGATTTTGGTTAAATGTTGTAAGACTTGAAGTAGTTATGCTACAGAGATTTTTCTGCATGTGTTCTTTTTAAAATTCTGAGTGGGTTTTCATGTTGTATTATTCCCAAGGTTAACAGCAGTACATGAGTCTTGCTAGAAGTCTCAGTATGTAAGCAGTTAAACTAACAGTTCAAGACACAACAAGTGATTTTGTGTTCTGTGACTATTTTCAGATCTTTGGTTACATCAAGAAGGTGACAGCATAAGAGTTTATTTTGGGAAAAATGTGGTTTTTCTCTACTAATTCATTTTGGCTGTTTGGCGACTTTTTTTTTTCTTTTTTTACCTGCCTGTCTAATGCTTTGTTTCAGGTAACTCAGCAGCATGTTTGTATGTGTGCCCTGGTAAACTGATCATGAAGGTAGCAACTCAAATTAAAGGAAAATAAAGTTAATATAATCAGAGATATTACTTAATGTAACTTTATTAATTGGATAATTAAAATTAAAAGTGGTTTCTGTAGCTTGTCAAATCTTGCTTGTTCTTTTATGACACTCCTATTTTTCAGTAAAAAATGGAATAAAGATGATCCCTCTGGTTTTGAGAAATAAAGTTGGTTTGTGTGGGATTTTTTTTATGGGTATGGAATTTTTGATTTCTTTCAGAGAAGAGCAGCTTCTGCTGACTGGTTTCAGGTTATGCCTCCCACCATTTTGTTGTAACCAGTCACTTATCTCCTGTTATTGGCACTATATGTGATTGTGGGCAGACTGTGGTACAGCAGTGAGGCATTCTAAAGAAGGTCCAGGAAGGAAATTCCCCAATTTAGTGTTCCCATTGGAAAATTCCAAACCATGTGCTGCTCACTTACTTCTCCATCCCTCCTCTTTTCCCCTTTGGTTGGATAGAGAGGAGAATTGGAAGCACAAAAGGTAGAGATTGTGGGTTGAGATAAGAGCAATTTACTGGAAATAGCAATGAAATAAGAAAAGGAGCAGTAAGAGCAAGAATATTAATAACAGTGTATGAGGGAGGTGAACAATTCACATGTGAGTGCTCCCCACGCAGGGCCTGGTGAATACCTGACTGCACTAGCACACTGGAGGATGCAGAAGGGATTCCTTCCCCTGTCCCCAGAAAATTATGTGAGGTGATAAAGAATAATCTTTGACTCCTGGCCAGGCCCCCTCTTGGCTACTGTAAAAATTAACCCTGTCCTTGCTTGAACCAGAACATTATCCTCCCTTTAGTCTATACCACTCATGTCATGCACAAATCCTACACCTAATATATATGTACATATATATACACACATAAGCATAGGTATAATTTCAGTAGTCAATGGCTGTCCCTTCAAGGTGTCCATTGAGTTAATTTGGTCCATGACTTTGAGCTCTGTACATCCTAGATGTCTTCCAGGGCAGGAGTGCTGCCAGGTGATTGTGAGCTGCATCAGGAGCCTCATGTATCTGGAGCAGACCATATTCATTGCCCATGGTAGTTATGGCATACAGTGGCAGTGCCATTCAGCAGCCAGTATTATTAAAGTCAACATTACAGACTGTTCTCACCCAAAAATCAAATCCTGTTGAGGTACTCATTGTGTTTCCCCGTCCCTCTGCACTACCCAGCAATTACTTGAGGAAAAACAGTCACACAGACAGGTTTGACATTGCTTTAGGCAGGACTTATCCGAACTGATATTCCTCAAATGCACCACTGAGACTTTATCCCTTTCTACGGTAGGTGGGGGCTTTGATTGGGCAGGACCAGCTTGATTGCTGGAGCCTCTGGAGTTAACTAAACCAGGCAGCCTTTGCAAAGTGTAGATTCCAGTGTCTGAAGGCCCCATCGCCCACTGCTTTCAATGTGGTTTCTAGCAGTCCATTGTTCTGTTCAGTTTTCCCAGAGGCTGGCACGTGACTGGGAAGAGGGTACGCCCAGTGAGACACCTGTGCTCCCTGGCCCAGGTGTCTGTGAGACTAGTTTTGAAATGAGTCCTTTTGTCCTACTCAGTTCTCTCAGGGATGTCATGTTGCCACAGGACAAGGCCCAAAATAGTGTTATGGGCAGTAGCATTAGGCGCAGGGTGTGTATCCAGCAATCCAATGTTTTTTTCCGCCACTGTAAGCATGTAGCACCTGCCTGGTGGGTGTTCAGCCCTGTGATGTAGTTGATATGCAGGGCCTCCCCATATTTGTATTTCAGCTGTAGTCCATCATACCATAGAGGCCTTACCTGCTTGGCCTGCTTGATCTCAGCCCATATCTCACAGTTATGGATAACTTGGGACATAGTGTCCATGTCCTCAATCATAAGTCCACCCCTCAATCATAAGCCCATCTGTGTGTTGCATTGCTTCCCTGATGACCTGAGGCATGATGGGGCCACTGAGTCAGATATTATTCACCTTTATGCTGCTGGTCCATATCCACCTGAGACACTTTAATCTTGGCAGCTTGATCTACCTGTCCATTGTTGCAGTGTTTTTTGGTAGCCCAGCTCTTGGGTACATGTGCATCTACGTGACATACTTTTTGGCCAACTTCTTTACCTAGGCAGTGATGTCTTGCCACACATTTCAGCAGCCCAGATGGGTTTCCCTCTGTGCTGCCAGTGGACCTTTTTCCAACATTTGCCACCATCCATGAGTCAGTGTATAGGTGGATCACTGGCCATTTCTCTTTCAGCAATATCTAAAGCCTGCTGGATGGCTTTCAGCTCTGCTTTCTGCCTTGATCCACCTTGTCCCTCAATAGCTTCTACAGCTCATTGTGTAGGACTTCATATGGCAGCTTTCCATTTTCAGTGTGTGGCAGGAACTGTCAGTAAAGAGTGTTTGGATTTTCATTTTCTGGCAGTTGATTATGTGATAGGGCCTCTTCAGCATGTGGTGCCTTCTCCTTTGATGATGGTAGTCTGAAATTTTTGCCTTCATGCCAGTTCTTGCTGACTTCCAAGATCCCTGGGTGATTGGGGTTTCCTATTTGAGCTTGCTGTGTGATCAACACAACCTTGCCTTCTCCGTGTAGTGTCAGTGATGTGATGTGTGGCAGGGACTTTCCCTTTGAACATCCAGCCCAGTGTTGGCAGCTGGGGTGCCAGAAGAAGCTGTGCTGTAGTGCCAGTCACTTCTGAGACAGCTCAAACTCCTTCATAAGCTGCTGGTATCTCAGTTGGGATGTAACAGGCCTGGGATCCTTTGCATCCCTGACTGCAGAAATCATGGGCTTTTCTCCCTGGGGGCTTTTTGCCAGAGACTTCGGGAAAGACCTTTCTTCCTGGCTGCAGTGTAAAGCACATTTTTCACATCTTGTCCTCTCCTGACTGACCCAAGGGCTACTGCATGAACAATCTCCTGTTTAATTTGTTCAAAAGCTTGTTGTTGTTCAGGACCCCACTTGAAATCATTCTTTTTCTGGGTCACTTAATTGAGAGGATTTATGATCTGACTGTAATCTGGAATATGCATCCTCCAAAAACCCACAGCGCCTAGGAAAGCTTGTGTTTTCTTCTTGCTGCTTGGTGGGAACATGCCTACTGTTTTGTTGACCACATCCACTGGAATCTGACAGTGTCCATCTTGTCGTTTTACTCTTAAAAACTACTTTCTCAGATGCTTCAGGTATAATATTATTTTAGGTAAGGTATTAGTTCAACTATCTAACTGGTACTTGAAAAGCTGTGTG
Organism: Peucedramus taeniatus; assembly: GCA_013400575.1. Taxonomy (NCBI): domain Eukaryota; kingdom Metazoa; phylum Chordata; class Aves; order Passeriformes; family Fringillidae; genus Peucedramus; species Peucedramus taeniatus. Next base: position 270,560 of record WBNO01031254.1, read on the forward strand.
GCACACAGCTGTGTGACACACCTCTTACAAGGTTTTTGAGTGTTGCAAAGGCTCAAGTAGCTCTCTTTCATGAAGAACAGTTAGCTTGGTTTTAATCCAGAAATGAAGTTGGAAATTTTTGCAGTGTATATGTCTTTAATAAAACTAAAGAGAAATAAAATCATAGAATAGCAAATTTGTCATCTGTCAAAGCAAAGCTTCATGAATTTTAAATATTCTTATTAGACCTAGATTCTGCTATAATGGGAATTCCACCTGTACCATTTTTCTAGTTGTTTGCTATTACTAGGGTATTAGCACTTTTTTATAAAAAACAATTCTGCCGTTAGATTTTTTTGCAAGCCTAAAGTTACAATTATTTTCATTTTTCAGTAACATAAAGTAAAATTACAGAGTTTTTTCTTTAACATATGTTTGCAGAGCATTATTAGCCTGAAATCATATGTATATTATGACAGCATAGAGGGAAAATGTACCACTGTGTAGGAGTGAATTGGAATTGGGGATACTTGGGATGTTTCTGACTATGATTCATTATTTCTTTGTCTGGTTTGAAGAGCTTTGAGTGTGGCTTTTGTGCCTTTGATCATGTCTATCTTATATGTGCAAACATTTGAACAGCAAATTTGGTCACTAACTAGGCAGTAATTCTTTTTTCTTCAATACTAATTTTGAGCTAATTGAAGTAGTGATGTCAGTGGGCAGCTCTGTGTCCATGGATCATGCTTCTGAACTATTTGCTCCTATTGTGGAACCTTTAAAAAGAAGAATGTACTTAGGAGGCTGAGTATCTCTAGTCTGTATGGAGCAACAGAAGTTGGGTTTTCATTTTCAGCAGTAGATCTACTGTTGCATGTTTTTTCCCCTCTCCTCCTGTTTGTGCTCTAAAGGTCTGGTTCATTGTATTTTCTCCCCTTCATCCTTTCAGCTCCAAACAAGCCCTTTGTAACCTCTTCTCCCCACTTCATTTTCTTCTGTTCTTTTTTGGTTTCCCCTTGAATTAAAGTAAACACTGCTGTTGTTTACAAAGTTCTGTGCTGCTGAAGAATTGAAGATGGCTTTCGCTCTGCTAGTCATTGCTAAAGAAACATTTGTAGTGAGTTGAGAGCGGTCTGATGGTTACATGCTGTGAAGTTATGCAAAACTTTTTGTCTCTGATGTGAGCAGTAAAATGTTACTTGATCCACAGCTGTATTTTTAAAATGCAACACTATTTTAGTATGGAAGGCTTCTTGTTGCTTTATTTGAAAGTGATCACATTCAGGGCTTTAGCTGGAACTGAAGCAGTCACCTCAGAATACTTTTCATTAACAATAGGCAACATAACTATTGCTACAATTCGATAATCTAATACAGGCCTTACATCAGCATGATTGTAACATAAAGATTCTTATGTAGAATCAAGCTAAGCCTAATACGCTCCCATATTCAGCCAACGCTTCTGACCTTTTCTTCTGAAAACAGCTGTTGCTCTCTTCACCCCTCTAGATTAAAGGAGATGCCTGGTTGGCTATTAAGGTGTATCTTCCTTTGTATGAAAAACCTTTCAGTTTTCTGACCTGTCTGTACTTGAAAAGCGCTGCCATAGGCTATATTTACTTTTCACTTGATAGAACTATCATTGCTGATACCCTGAAGGCTGGTAATTCTGTAAAGGGCTTGAATAGTCTGCAAGAGTTTTACCAGTAATTCAGTGCTTTTTAGCCAAGAGAGTGTACTACTGTATTCAGTTTTCAAGTTTTTTCCACTGGCTTGTTTGTTGTTACTTTTTGGGATTATTTTTACCCTTTGTTGTATTGCTGCTCTTCTTCAAAACACGGTTGCAAATTTTAGCGTGAAAGTTTTGAAGAACTGAACAGAAAGATCAAACTCTTCAAACTCTTAGCTTCCTGTTACACAGAGAGAAGTGATAAGAAGGGAAAAGTCACTGCATGTAGAGTGCATAGTTACAGCGATCCTGGGCTTTGACTTCTAGTAAATTTCCATTTCTGATTGTTAAAGAGGACTTCACTTTAGGGGTGAGAACTAAAAGAGAAGGAGGAATCTAAAGTTGCCCTTTTTTACCCTTGGGTCACCTATGTTTTTTGTTGTGCAGCCTTTTGTACCCTGGTAGGATAAACTGTACTTATTTCACCTAATGGGTTAATGCCTGTAGTCTTTTTCTCTCACAGCTGGTGGGGCTTTGTGGCTGTTTTTCGAGCTTCACAGTGCAAGTGGTAATACTTAAAGGTCTGACTCGGAGCTAGTTACTGAATAGCATAAAATAGAGAAAGTGAGAAGTAATCAGATTTGCAGTCTGAAGTAAAGCAGCATTGCTGCAGGTTTGTGCTCACAAGATGTTTGAGGCAGCCTAGCAATGTGTGATCAGTAAAATATTGATTTGTTTCCTGTAAATGGTTTTTATTTCCTCTTAATATTGGGACATTTTGACTTAAACATTTAACTTGGTCTATTTAGATACTTCTAATCTAAAGCATCTTCACTGATTCTTGCTGATGTTGACTTAATACTCCTGTTTTTCTTATATGGTATTTAATTAGAGGAATTAATCTCTTTTGATTATGATACTGTCATTGCCTACAGTAATACCATATTTTTAAACTGACCTCTCAGTTAAATAAATTTTTGCATCAAAATGGTTAGTTGTAGTGATTTTCTAGAATCATTACTAGTGGTTCGTACAAGGGAGAATGCTGAAATAAAGCAGTAGATAGGCATCTGGAAAATAACTTTTTGAGAGGAATTTAGTGTGATGAAAATTATGATTCTTTTATCCTCAGAATGTAGAGATGCATGCATTAAGAGATTTCTGAATGTTTCATAATTATTTTCTTTTTGGTGGTCTTGTGACTGTATTATCTGTGTTTACACTGTAGCTTATGTAAACTCAGGAGACCAGAGTGTTGTTAAGTGTGAGGTATCTCCTGACTTTTCAGAAGAGTTTGAGATGCCGTTGAGAGTTCTAAATCACATCTGGCAAATTCTTGTAATAAGATGTCAAAGACCCTTGACTTTTTTATCTTCCCCATAGAGTCTGAAAAATATCGTAACTTGATTTATTTTTTTATTTTCTACCAAGTCAAGAAAATTAAGCAGCTTGTAGGCTTTGTAAATTCTACAAAGCCTGCAAGTGAACTTGTCTGATGTATTTTGTGTTAGATACTTCTAACATAGCCTACTGAACTTGGTATGTTCTTCAAAAGAATACATATGGAATTCGGCATAGTCAGTTCCCTGGGTGACACCAAAGTGCTTTATATATTGTTTATATCTGAAGATATTTCTGTCTAAGCCATCATTGCATTTTGAAACTGTCCATTAGTGTGCAGATTGGAAGTAGATGGACTACCCAGCTTTGGATAAAGGCTATATTTTGATTTAGGACATGATACTTCTGTTTCCATGCACAGCTGATGTTTTTTTTGCTTCCAGGCTTAAGAGGTCACTATGCCCTGTAAACTGCCACAAAGCCTCTGTCTTCATGTCAGAGGACTGCAGAAATTATGAGTTTTTTGTAATCTGAGGAATTGTTGCTGCCAAAATTTCAGGGTGACTCTCTGAAGTTTTGTGTTAGGGTACAATCATAACCAATGTAAGCAGACTCCGTTTGAATACTTGCAAAACCAGCATGAATATTTGACCAAAATTGTCAAACTAGCAATTCAGGAGACAGAGGTGGTTTTTTTCAATCTACATCATCCTCTTTGCATTATTAGTTCATACACATCCAGCAGGTATGCCTTTGCAGCTCTATCTCTGCTTTTATGATCAGCTAACTATTCACATGTTTGAGTTGCAGATTGTTTGGGTTAAAAGCACAAATTAGTTTGTGCTCTGAACATGTAATGGTGGTGGATGGGGAGGAGATGGAAGAAACCCAGAATGCAAACTCATAAGTCCTGCAAGACAAATAAACTGGACTTAGAGATCCCATCTATCTACTGTCCACTGAAATTGTCTTACATCGCTAGATTTCCTTCTACTAACTTATTTCAAAAGATTTTTAATAATGATAGTACTGTGGTAAAAGCGAGAGACGAGCAGTAGAATTTTTAGGTAATAATAATTTTTTCACGTATTTGAAATATTGTTCAACTCATATTCTTTCTCATTTTTCCTCTTTTCATGCTCTTATGCTCCACTATACAATATTCAGTAATAGTTAGAAGTAGTAATATGGAAATAATAGCTTTAAATTGAAAAAGGATAGGCATACATTAGATGTTAGGAAGAGGTTCTTTACTGTGAGTATGATGAGGCACTGGAACTGGTGGCTGTTGCCCTAAGATGTTGTGCCTGTCCCATCCCTAGAAGTGTTCAGGTCTGGGTTGGATGGAACCCTGAGTGACCTGGTCTAGTGGGAGGTATCCCTGCCTATGGCAGGGGTTTGAAACTAGCTTTTAGGTCCCTTCCAACCCAAATAATTCTGTGAATACTGGAATACTAGCCTCTCACAGCTAGTGAATAACAAATATGTTGTTGACCTTCTTGTAATCCTCCTCAGCATTCATTTCAGGTTTACCTGAAAGCATCAGATGTTTCAATATTTAAAACTGAGTTGCAGTGGAAGAACTTATGAGGCACAGTCTTCCATTACTTTTTCATGCTCTCCTTTATAATAAAATATCAGCTTTTTTTTGTTTCTGTCACTTAAAAATGTTTGTTCTGTCAGTACCTCTTTTCTTCATTTTCTTATATTATTCCCTGAGTATACAGGATGCAGAACCATCCAAATTATCACTAGATATGTATTTATTTTGGGTGGGCTGGTAGGTGCTGACAGTAAAGCTAGTAAGGCAGCTTTATAAAATAAATAAATAAAAATTCATAAACCTGTTTATAAATAAAACAGGTTTACTTATGGGTTTGTACTAGACACTCTTCACTAATTGGGATTTCTTTCCTACCAAACTGGCTTTGCATGTCCTATATAAATTAAGTATTATTGAGACCTCTGGACCCATTGCTAAATTTGGTTCAAATTGACCATTGAACTTAAATATTACTAAAGAAGAATAACAAACAGATGAACAGGCAGTTTGATTGCATAGATCTTATTTCTCTAGGAAACCAGACTAACAACTGTAATGTTTCAAACAGCATTCTTATTGGAGTTCAAAATAACCTTTTCCAACCTGTTCCTAACACATGTGGTGATGGTTGATATTTCTTGTTCTCAGTTTGATTCAGTTAATAGCTGTTTTTTGAAATCTTTAGCCCTTTTGCCTACTTTTTACTTTTAAGAATGTTGAATACTGCTGGTAAAAGTGAGTGTTTGTAGACTGCCTTTTGCTGTCAGGCAAAGTTTTTCCGCTATATAAGCTCTGTTGTTCATTGGATCATATAATTGTTCAGGTTGGAAAAGACCTTTCAGATTATTGAATCCAACTGTTAGGTTAACACTGCCAAGTCCACCACTAAACCATGTCCCCACACCTGCATCTCAAAGTCTGTTAAATACTTCCAGAGATGGTGACAGCCATGAACCTGGGCAGCCTGTTTCAGTGCCTGGCCATCCTTTCAGTGAAGAGATTATCCCTTCTATCCAATCTAAACCTCCCCTGGTGCAACCTCGGGACGTATTGCTCCTGTCTTATCGGTTGTTACTTGGGAGGCAGGCACTCATCTTGCATGCAACCTCTGTTCCAAAAACCACGTCAACTGTTTTCCTATATCCTCTCTAAACTTCTGTGTTCACACTGCTGAATATCATTTAGCAACTGAAGTCTCTGACAGCTTGTTACGAGTGAAAGGTCTTATTTCCTCCTTTTTTGCAAGTAGGAAAAGATGTTAACTAGCAGAAGGATGTTGCAAGTTAAGGAAAATACAGTCGTGATTGTTACCTTAGTAACACTTAAGTAATTCGCTGTGTATCTTTCAGTACTTGGAAATTCAACTCTGTTAAACCTGAATGACAACTGTTTCTTCTTTGAAATCCTTATTATGAAAGAAAGAGTTTTCTTAAGTGTATTAAGATTATTTTTGACACAGTGTTTTAATGCAGTTATCAGTGTCTCCTTCACATTGCTTTTGCGACGGCATCTATTCAATGTATTGTTAGCTACCTTTAGTTTTTCCTTAATGAGGAGTCTTTTGAAATTCTAGCCTTGGTTTGTGTAGTATTTTACAAGTATAATTCATAGTAATATACTAAATAAATGACTGAACATTGCCATGCTACAGTAATGAAGTAAGCTTGAGAGTTTGTACCGTTGTCTGTTACTTGATTCACTGATCCAAAAATTTGCTTATCTACTACTTTGGCCTTTTTAAGCAACAGAAGCTATCCCTCAACTTATATATATCCAGGTTTCTAATTAAACTTTTTGACTGAGAGGTTTGTAGCAAACGTCTCCACTCCTGATTTTAACCAAGGGCATGCCATGATTCAAGTGTAAAACCGTAATCCTTCACAGGTGATCCCTTGCTGTTTCTGCCCAGGAGAGAAGTTACTAGTACAGCACGCTGTGGAGTGAGCCCAGCAACAACTAGGACCATGTCCACCAACAAATCCAGCTCTCCAATACATTTTGAAGTGTTTCATGAGTAACAGGAGGCAGAGACTCTCTTAGATTCCAAAACTTGTCCTGGTGATTGTCATCTGAGTTGCTAAGAAAATACAGAATAGGCTTGAACCTATTCTATATGAACCTGAGTATTCCAGTCAGAGAATTAACTGAGATTCTTTTAAATGTGAAAGGCATGCTGTTTCTTTTTCTCTGGCCTTAAGCATGTGGGAAAGAAGATAATTTCTAAGCAAGGGAAAAGGAAATTGTCTCATATTTATTAAATCCTTTTCCTATCAGGAAGTATGCATCAGGATTATATGCTTGGCAAGCAAGAGTACATATTTTGGCACATTTTTCTCTTTGTAACTTTAACAGCCTGCCAGCATTGCAGGCAACACTAGCAGCAGTCTGTGTCCCAGACAGTTTTGATTATAAATCCCAGTCTCTGCAGCGGGGCAGAAAGCTCTATGGGGATGGGTACTGTTTGGTCTCCTTGGCTTCTTTTCCTTCCCAAGTGCACTGGGGAAAGAGAGGGTAGGAGATAGATGGAGAAGGCAAGATTATGGTCATGCTTCTGGTAACTCCTTCTGCATCCTAGTTAAATATCCTGTGAATAAATATCCTGTGTAAATTTGAGGAGAGTCCAGGCTTGTTGTGATGGAGCCGATGGTCTGCAATCTAATTGTATCTGAAAGATCTCCAATAAACCATTGTTTGAGTGCACCAACCCCCAGAATTACAAATGGCATTGCCCACACAGACATTCCAGAAATTGTGGACACAGTCTTTTCTTGGTTATCAAATGAAAAGTTAAAGGGTAAATATCTTTTAAAGTTCTGTTGGGACCAAACAGAATGTTGTGAACTTTAATTATCTGTCAGTGCTCAGGCCTGTATTGCTAATTGTACCATTTGAGGTGGCAGTGGCTTCCCTATTTACACAAGAATGAGGAAAAAGTGCTGAGCATGTTATGTTTGCTGTGAAGGTTTTGTGTGAGAGTGATGACCATGCTGCTGAAATAACTTTCATTTTTTAAATAAATAAAAATGAATTGTGAAGGAAGGCAAATGAGGAAGAGTAGATGTCCTTGTATGGGAAAAATTCTGAGGAAGAGATGTGCAACTATCCTTTGGTTTTCAAGAAGAATTTAGTACCTTTAGTGCTCGTTTCTTTCAGATACTCAAAGTGATTATGTAAGCATGCTTAATAAGGTAGCTAAAGTGTTATGTTAATACAGTTTGAGTGTTATGTCAACTTCTTGTTCTTCCAAGTCATTTGAATAGAGTACAGTTCTGAAATTTTATGGGAACATTCCACCTACGAATCAATTTTATCATCATTCTGTGGAATGAATATGGAGAGTAGCAAATCATGGAATTTCATATGTCTTTCCAACTTATGCCTTCAAGCAACTTTTATTGCATTTAAAACTTGTTTCAAAATGTATAAGGCTTGCATATTAAAATCTAGAATATTCCCTTTAATATTGACGTTAATGTTTTTAGTGGATGGGAGAGAAATGTATAAGGAATATTTTGACTAATTTTTGGATTGTAAACTGATTTTATGCAGCAATTAAGTTACATACTCGAGTTTTGGTTAAGATGGGATTTTTTCTGGAAATTTTTTTTTTAAAGCCAGCCAGTTTCTTCTAACACTAAGGAGATTTAAAGTTAGTATCTTAACAAAAAATGGAAGCTTATCTACTGACATTTTTTTAACCTCATGTGAGCTATATATTGGAGTCTGTTTTTATGGCATGTAAATTTCATGTCTACCTATTTAGTTGTGTGAAATGTCTGACACAATTGTTGGTGCTCTTAGCTTAGTTTTATTATATATATTGGTCTGTGGTTTGATCTCAGATGCAGCTTTTTAAGTGTGGAACAAGGAAAGCTGAAGTTACAAAGAGTGAAAACTTTGGTTGCCATGCACATATTCTTTGTAATGCAAAGGAATTGGTTTAACAAAACAAATTATTTCTTTTTTCTCAAGGGCAAACTGAAGTGCTGCCAATAAAAGGACTCTTGAAATAACTGCAGTCTCCCACAGTTTCCTTGTATCTGCCACATCTTTTCTTTGTATCTTTTCAAGGTGTTGAAGGAGACTGTGTCATGAAGATAAAGGAGGGTTGTTTTTTTTTAAATCTAACATGGAATCTGAAATTGAAATAATAGCATTGCAAACACATCAAAGCTGTTTTCTGAAGATATTTTACAAGACTTGATTTCTCTGTATAGAGATTCAAGAACTGGATTCCCAAAGGCAGCAAATTAACTTGTCAAGATTGGTCTTTACTTCTAGGTATCTATCTTGAGTCAAGGATCCTGAATCTCATTTCTGAGGACTTGGTATTTCACAAGAGATTGTAACCATAGGCAAGGAAAGAAAATGACATAAATTACTATTTGCCTTAATTGTATCATGTAGATCATTCAATGAGTTGGTATTAATTAGCAGAAAAGAGTTATTGTGATTTCCCAGACTAAGTCTCTACTGTGCTTACAGCATGAAACCAAACAGAAAGGTTTGATTTACTTGTTATAATTTTTACTTGTTATTTACTTGTTATAATTCCTTTGGCAGCAGTTCTTCATTTAGGAGGCTTCTGCCGCTGTACCCAGCTCTGTCTTCTGTCTTTTCCTCACCACATTAACAGACTGCTGCTTCAACTTTCTCCACACATCCTACAGAATGATTGTCTCTTGTTTATTTCCATTTGCTGTTTAGGTGGCTTCTCCTTAAACAACATATCTGAAATAGTTCATTTTAGATATCAGCTGGGGAGTCACATATTAAACCAAAATTGTAATGAGCAGTTGCAGCCTTACTAGTGGTACCTAGTGGAAGAAGAAGGAACATCCTTCTTCCTGGTAGGGAATTGCTGTTCATTCAGTTAGTTAAAAATTTGCTTGGTTAGGAATGGGCACACTTGATGTGCACTGCAATGAAAAATTTAATGAAAGAGCATGGTAGATTATTTTTTTTTTTTGGGGGAGGAGGGGGCACCAAATGGGGCTAGATTTAACCGGATGGATGCCATAATTTAAAAAATGGTGCTATCCTGTCTACCCACTCAGTCATGCACTTGTTTGGTATTCCTGAATGAAAGTAACAATACTTACCACTTACTTTCAAAAATAACTCTTTGAAATTACTACTGAAAATACTTTATGCCTATGACATAATTCTGGCTAAGCTGCGAAGTTCTTAATGACTGACAGATTGTGGAGAATAGTGGAGTACAGTTTTTAAACACTTAATGAGCTTATGGCTGAGAAGTACTCGCAAGTTGTAGATATTGCAGATATGAAGAAGAGTGTTGAAGGGAAATGCAGATGTTATTACAATAGTTTTTAAAGTATATATGTATGCCCTGAGTCTCTGTAAAATGCAGGTAGCTGATGGCAGCAGTTCAGTTAAGTATAGCTGTAAACAGAGGGACAGCTGTAAAGGGATGAAGAATTTATAGTAGAGCTTTGTAGAGTAATTGCAAGCTTAATGCAGAAGAATGTCTCCTGAGGCGCTTCAGGAGGTTCAAGTGAAATAATTCACAGTGAATTTAGCAATAGCTGGAAACAAACTAACTTCTTGTTTTGTTTCAGTAGTAGTGGTAGCCTGCTTTCCTTCTATACCCACCCTCACCCCCCCCAAATTATGAAGCTTAACTGAAATGCTTAGTTTAAACCCCTGTGTGAAGGCTCATTGGAATGATTACACAGAAGTTTGTCGAACAGATGGGGGTCTAATAACCAAAAGTTAATGTTGAGGGCAAAGTCGTAGTTTTAATGTTTTTGGAAGGAGGAGGTATAAACAAAATTTGCCTTTGTTATATGCTTTGCTTAACAGTTTTTTGTCACTGAATTATCTGTAGGTGGGGCTGTTAAGGGCAGCAAAACCTCAGTCTAAAACCAAAGGATAAGATTCTCTGGGTGGAGGCTCTGTTTTGTCTTCTTTGGCACAAAGGCTGCCTGAGTGGCTGAGGGTGCTAATGCTGAGTGTGGTCTGCAACCCACTCCTCTGCCTCTGCATCCTGCCCTGTCCTGTCCCTGGAGTTATGATGGTGAGGGAGGGTAAGACAACTGTGTGTTGTTGTAATAGCTCTCTGTTGCGAAAGGCACAGGCAAGCTAGAGCAAAGCTTAATTCCTGCAGTATCCTTAGCTCTGTTTCTGTTCTGGTTGAAGGTGGTCAGGTTCCTGGGAAGCTGTCAGAGGTTGGTAATTTGGACAGAGATAAGTCAGGAGCACAATAACAGCAGTGAAGGTGGGGTTGTCACTGGGATTCCTAAACTATGGAAGAAAGGATGGAAGTTGGAACTGGTACTGTTGCTGCAGCAAAAATGAATTTAATTGGAAAAAAATATTTTTCTCAATACTCCTGGGAAGCCTTTAATTTGTGCTGCCTTGTCCCCAAACTTTCAAATTAATGGTATTACTCAGTCATGTAACTGGTGCCTTTTGACAGAATAGACAAAAACTAAGTATCAGCTGTGCTTAAAAGTATCTTTGTGATTTGCTTTTGAAAATGCATTCATAATAAGTGATGTAATGCATCTCCTCTGATAGCTTTTCTTAAAATAAGCTTCCTTTTTATTCTTTGGCTTATCAGGATGTTAGAAATAGGATAAAGGGTTGAAGGAACCTTGAAAAGCTTTAGTGTTTCAATAGTGTGTACAAAACTTTAAGGTAACTTGAGAAATGTGGTGCTTGACCTATGATACTGCTCTAGTTTGCTGTTAGAATTGGAGGAACTAGCCAAACCAGTAAATCCACTGTGTAGAAGACAGTATTCTGGAAAAAACCTTCAACAAATCCTTTATAAATCAAATAAATATGTTGCCTACCATGAAAGTCTTCAGTTTCTCAAAAAAAGGTCAATGCAGAGTAACCAGTCTTATACTGGAATGGTTGTGTCATGGCAATAGAAAACTTCTTGCTACTAAAGATCTCACTTCTCAAATTTGCTTCTTTTTAATATTTTGGAGGTATGAAATGTTCACCTTTAAGACTGTTTTCTAATTCTTTTATAGTACAACCATTTGAAGATAATTTCTCATTAGTATTTGTTGTACCTGACATTTTACTTGGATGCCAGTCTTGGAGTTCCCCTGACAATGAGTTCTGAGATGATCAAATGTATCTCCTAGAACTTCTAATGTATGTAGTGCCATAGAAGGATATTTCTCAGTTTATGCAATATGCTATGTTTCAAATTGGAACTGGTTATATATTTATATTATATTCCAAATGCAGCCACAGGTTAGAGATATTGACATGTCAGTCATTGCAAAGTAAGGTGCTGTGTGTTCCTGGATGAAACAAGTTTTCCTTGAACATTTTATTTCTGTGTAATAACTCTCTCATTGTTGTGTGTAGTCAGATGCAATTCATTGTATTATATCAGTCTATGCAAATTTTGGAAAGGAGATTAGGAGAATCTCTCTTGAGTACAGATTTAGTCACTTCTTTTTTTCCTTGTAGCAAGTATTCCTTTAATTATCTCGAAATTTTCAGAAATAGCCATCATTTTAAATGGACATGGAAGCAGACCTGGTTTAACAGTCAGTAGGAAGCTAAATTGTTCATAGTCGTTTAGTGCCATCCTAAAGCAGCGCTGCTGTTAAAGTGTCAGTAAACTTCATTGCCCCTTGGTTTCACACCCAAGTTTTGTTTGCTGAGAATCCAGGAGTTGCAGACTCTTTCTAGAGAGGGAAGCATCGGCAGTAATTCACGAGTGGAACTGCTGAGTGCAGTGTGTCCACATGGATTCACTGTTACCTTAGGATGATTCTGTGATGCCCCTATGGCTAGTGATGGCCCTGTCTGCCATTGGGGTAGCCTGATATTGATAATTAATTTGGAAGGGGACCCACTTCTGGGCTGAAGATAGATTTACTGTAGATTCCCCAGAAGATACATTTACTGTAGTTGTGGACTATCTGGGACCACACTGTTGCTCAAGGGTAAAAGTTAGTTAGCCTCTGTAAGTCTTATTTGTATAAATACATTTGTCTTATACTTAAGTCCATAGAGAATACTAGAAAAACACATTATAGTTCAGACTTAATTCTGAAACTGAAGATTCCTATGAAAGTGACAACTGGCAGTTTCTGAGAGTTTATAGATAGACTGTATTAAATATCTGTATAAGGGTATATAGTGAGGGACATTGCCAGCAGTGCTTTCTGATAGGAAACAGCTTGTAGATTGGGGAGGTAGCAGGGGCACAAAGTCAAACAGTTAACAAACCAATGATCAAACCACCTTTTTTTTCGAAGAGAAGCCTGATAGCCTAATTTTTTGGATGAGATTCATGGAGTGGACTTTTGTCTTGCTTTGTTTTGTTTAGAATTTACATCTATTAATTGACAAGTGGCAGAATTACATTTTCAGTGCATGCATCCCAAATGTGAACATTGCTGAGTTAGAGGTTCTAACCATGGCAGGCTTGGTGCATTTGCTTATTGAGGCACTGGTGTGTCTGACCTAATTGGGTCATAAATTCCAGCTTTTGTTCTCAGCCTTTTTTTTTGAGGGCTCGTCAGACTTTAATACTGATCGCTGCGTGAAAAATTGCTTCTCACTGAGTACTCTGGAAAATTCAACAATGCTAACCTTTGGAGCCTGAAAAGGTCCTGAAAGGTATTGGCTTGAGTTAGTTACTTCAGTTTTTTGGGTAGTTGTAGTGCTACTCTATTGCTTTACTGTTTTAATACTTACAAGTTGAACGGTTTAGTGATTTTTAGCTTAGTGAGAAAGTAACCAGAAGTTTTGCAATACTAATATTTTTGTGCTTGTAAAGAAATAGATCAAAATTTATAATTTTCTTTTAACTGGAGAAATACATATTTCATGATAAAAAATATTTATAGAGGCTAAATTAAATTTCTGTTAATGGGGGAAGAGGCATGATGCTCTTTGTACCTACCAGTTTTTGTGTATATATAATGTGTTAGACAACTCTGATATACTGTGGGTTTCTTATGGAAGTCACTTATTAACTTCAGTTGTAAAAGTGGTTGCATTCAAAGCACATTTGCTTCTGGCAGCCAAAAATTCACTTCAAGACAAGTAATACTTTAGTAACTGCCTAATACATTGGCTCTGTTAATTAGCTGGAGTGCCTTGTATTACATGATTGAGTGTCCGTGTGGAGAATTAAATATACTCTGACTCCTAAGCAAATCTTGCTGTAAAAAAAAAGAAATTATCTATGATTTGTCGGGAAATCTTTTCTTTCAGAGTTAAAGAAATACCTAATCTCTGTATGCTCTGAGAATTGCAATGCTGGCTTAGTCAGGTAAATTGCAAAACACAACATAATGCAAATCAGAGCATTCCAAATTGTCAGCATATGCGGTACTTCCACAATTTTTCTCCAGATAAATGTGTGAGGCTTTGGCAGACTGTACAGTGATGTCTGCCATGTCTCCCACATAGGTTGCCCTGTAGCATCCTATTGCTGCCAAAAGGATGGGTGGGTGAGGCTTCTGTACCTTGCCAAGGAACTTAATGGCTGATTGCTTGAAGCGATGCTTCTTTAGTTGGGTCTCTTTTTAAACTTAGTTGTAGATCATTTCTAGGTTTATCTGCATATCCTGACTGAAAATGTTAACACTGGAAATCTGGGCTTTTTTAACCACTACATTTTTAATTATATCCCGTTCTTAAAATGAAAGAGATGAGCGAACTGTAAAGCTGGATATTGTGCAACTGTTCTGCATATGGTACACAAAAAGGCAGAATTAAGTGAGTTTCTCTGATTAAAAAAAATATTACCTATTCAGTTTCAGCAATTAACAGTTGAAATTTCTTAAAATGTTTAGCATTTATGATAGTCTGAATGATTTTCTGATCAATCTTTATTATAATAGAAATTTAAATTATGTTCACCTACAGCAGGTTGTATAGGATCATGGACAGACAGGTTTTGAAATGTCTCCAGATAAGGAGACTCCACAACCTTTCTGGGTAATCTGTTCCAGTGCTTTGTTACCCTCACAGTAAAGAAGATTTTCCTCATACTTGGATGGAACTTCCTGTGAGTTTGTGTTCCTTGTCCTATCACTGGGCACCACTGAAGAGTCTTCTTGACACCTGCCCTTAAGATATTTTTGCACATTGATAAGATCACTTCGGTTGTCTCTAGGCCAAACAGTCACAGCTCTGAGGGATGCTTCTGTCCCCTAATCACCTTCATAGCCCTCACTTTAACTCTCTCCAGTAGTTCCTTGTCTTTTTTGGACTGGGAAGCTCAGAACTGGACACAGAACTCGAGGTGCAGCCTCATTCAGGATGAGTAGAGGGGCAGGATCACCTCCCTCCACCTGCTGGCAGTGCTCTTTCTGATGCGCCCCAGGATACCATTGGCCTTGTTGGCCACAAGGGCTGGTTCATGGATGGCTTTCTGTCCACCAGGAGCCCCAGGTCCTTGTCTGCAGACCTGCTGCAGGTCAACTCCTAACTTTTACTGGTGTGTGGGGTTATTCCTTGCTGATCTTTGTTGAACTGATTGGGTTCCCCTCTGCCCAGCTCTCAAGCCTGTCTGGGTCTTGCTGAGTGGCACACATACATTTGTGTGCAAGTGTTTAAAAGATGTGTGTACTCACACCTAACTCCTCTGTCTTGTAGTAACTGCTAATGCATAGTGACAGTTCTTGGATTAGCAATGTCTGGATCCCTTGGAGCTCATCGATGTTACTTGCGTGACTTCATTAACCTGGCACTGTGAGCAGGGCTTGTTAAATGCATGCAGGTGTATTGGTCTGACTGCTATTTGGCAACTCCTGATTGTCCTACAGCCTGGTAGCTCCCAAGCCTTTTAGCATTCCTTCTATGGAATAGGCATCTGTGCTTTTGGTCTCTCAGCACAAAGAGCCACTTCTGTCAGATGTCTTGTGAGCTACTATGATGGGATTAAAATGACATTTTCTTCCATAAGCACCTGATTTGGATGAGATATTATTAGTGTAATTTAATATTAAAATTTAAAGTTTTAATTAGCCTGCTGTGTGAGCATGTTTTGAGGTAAATACTAGCCCTATTGCTTGAAGACTTTCTTTTTTTTCTCCTATGAGACTAGAATGATGAAGCACTGTGGGACTTGTAGATTTAGCCTATGGATAATCAGAGGAAAGCAAATTGTTTGTTCACAAACTTTCCAGCAGCTCTGTAATGGATCTCTCGTGGCTGATGCATGTGACTAAGTTGCTCGTAAATTGACCATGCTTGAGTGCACTGATGATAAAATAAATGAGTGGATTATTTTTCTCAATAGGCTGTTATGACTGACAGTGATTAAATTATGAGAGAGTGCAGAACACATTCCTTGAGTGGCTGAAAAGAGGGTTGTCTCTTCAAAGCAGCAGAGAAAGGACATTGGGTTTCTGTGTTCCTCTTCTGAAAAATTAAAGTGGTGCATAAAGGAGATGCTGAGCACTATGATAGCAATGTAAATTGACAAAGTCTTACCTTCAGTTTTGGTAAGTGTTAGGAGGTTTGAATTGTTAGATACTAAAGACTCTGAATAGGTCTCCTGGGTCATCAAGAATTGAAAATTAACAACACCTATTTCAAGACCTTGCAAGTACCATTTGGCTTGTTAATTCTGTTGCCTTTTAGGGAAACTGGTCCCAAAATCTCATTTGTTTGTTGTATGAAAAAAACCCAAACCACTTAACTTGTATTTATTATGGTTAGTCCAGAAATTTATAACCATTCATTTTTAGATCAGATTTCCTCAATTAAATTGTTTACAATTTCTTTCCACTGTACTGTTACTATATAGTTCAGATTTCCTCATCCAGGGATAGGGGAACTCTGAAAGCTGCAGCTTTCTGCAGCTTTTGCATTACAACAAACAAATGAGCATAATATGTGTGTGCTTACAACATGCTTTCCTTACTCTTACATAATATTTATTTTATTCATAAGTAATGTGATACAGAATATTCGGTAAGTCAAGCATATTTAGCAACTTCATTAAGAATTGCTGTTAATCACCTTAAACTTCTTGAGCTCTTTTGATCTGTGCTGCCCAGCATCTTGCCTTTCTCATATTCCTGAGAAGTGGGGGTTGTGTGCTTGTGCTTGGAGCAGAGAGGCTGCGAGCCTTGTGTAGGGCTGTGTTGGAGTCAGTATCTTACAGTACTGGAGTATCATAATTGGAGGAAGAGGAACACTCACCTAACTCTTTTTGTCTAAAATGTTTAATGTTACTGATAGATCTGATGGTTTAAAAATCTAGCTTGATATTCATTTTGAGAAAAATTCAAATTGTATTGTGCATTGCCAGTAAAGACGGATTAATCTGGGTGGTCCCTCTGCCCTGTGCAGAGCACTAAGCCAGCTAGATTGTTGGTTCATTTAGCTGTAGCTATTTCATCTGCAAAAAAACCACCAGAAAATCTTAACGGGTAGTGAGAAGTCAAGAAGATACAAGCTTAAAGTAAAGGGTTGCTAACGTTCAGTCTTAAATTCATTGAGTAGTTATACAGCTCCAATACAAAAGGAGTAATTTGTTTGAAGTGTTTTGGCAAGGTGGAACTACCATACATGGTTGTGGACAAAGTTGTTCATTTTGATTTTATGCTATTCAGCTGCAGACTTTATATGAAAAGTTTCCTTGGAGAGCTCCTGATCCTGGAAGTAGCAAAATACATTGGATATTCATGTAGCACTTGCATGAAGGGCCCTAACTGGGAAATCAGTTTACGGTTCTTTTCAAACTCAACCCTGTTTATTGAGACACTTTAAGAATGGAAAGTTTGGTTCTATAAGAGTTTAGTCATTATTTTTCCTTTAATGTTTCATTCACCAAGAGTACATACATGATTTCAAGCATGAAAAGAGACCCCTGTGTTTAGGGAAAAAATCATGGTGCTGTTCAACTTCTTAAACGTACCTAAGATATGAACAGAATAATGCATATTAGAGCCTTGTTCTGTTTGGGTTCGAACAATATGGAGATTTGGTAATATATCCTCTGGGGATCAGAACTTGCTGTATCTTTTTTGGCACTGGTGGTATCTAGGTTAAAGCTAGGGAGGGTGTGTTATTTGTATAGTAGTCATGCTTCTTGTTCATACTGGAAATAAATCTTTTGGCTCACTAAGACCACCTTTGAGTCAAGATTTCAGTCAAAATACTCTTACTTCTGCCCAGAATTAGTCTCTTTGCCTGCTTTCTGATTACATATTTGTAGTCTCAAAAAGGTAAGAAATAGAGTTTAATAAGGGAAATGAAATTTGACAGACTTTCTTTCCAATGGCTTTATCTAGACTTGTTTTGTATGTTTTCAGAATGTGTTTATCCTATGGTCAAAAATGGGACTACAGCTCCTATTAATGTAGTTAAACAAATTGGATGAGATACCAAAAATGCTGCAGCTTGGGGTACCAGCCCCAAAATATAATGGGTATGTGCCAAACCAATACACAGAGTATTACAGGTACTCCTTTTTAACTGCTGTTAGTTGCTGAAGTAGTTTGGGTCTATACAGACACATACTTGCTGCTTTGAGATACTGGAGAAAAGCAGCTATGAGAACATATATTTTCTAGAGATTTGTGATTTTAGAAAGGGAAATGTTGGATAAGAAGTCCATGTTTTTCAGCAGTTCCATTTTTTGTGGTACAGTTAGGTTAGCAGAAGAAGTATGTCAAGTACTGATGCTCTTTAGTAGTTACCAACCTAACAACAAGTTTATGTGCTGGTGGATGTGTCCAGAATAGCACTGAGAATTATGATAGAGCATCTTCTGTCTTAAGCTGCATGTAGTTTTGTTTGGGAATTAAATGCTGCCTGTTAAGAATTGATGTGAATATAGATATGTGGACACTGAACTTAAATTCAAAAGGGGGATAGCTCAAACATCAGTTGGATACATTTGTACTGTTAAAGTAACTCATTGCGAGCTTTTGCAATGCCTGGAAGAATTTATGATCCATCTTCTTACTCTTCAAAATGGAGTGACAGGCTGTTAGTGCCATGGCAGAGCTATAAAGGACCACTGCAATTTTCTGATGTGCAAGAGATTAGGGAATAGCACTGGGGAAAAGGCCTTGCTGCTTTTACTGTAAGTGACCATGTGGGTCACCCATGTGTGTAATTGAGTATCACGACAGCAATGCCAAATGTAAAATTATGTTACTGCTGAAAAAAATCCATTTTAACAACTATTGAACAAAAAGAAATAGAAGCTTTTTGAGAAAAATTCTGAAAATACCTATATGCAGGTATATGCACACAGTTTGACAGAGCAGTAAGTACTGCCAACCAATTGAAATCAGAAGATGTATTCTTTAAGACAGTTTTATCATCAAATCAGTACAACCTGACATAAAAGGTTTTCCACCCCCTTATTGATGGACTTGGTCAATGAATACTGGCTACAGGGCAACTGATTTAAGAGTAGGATATGTAACATAGTGGAATACCTGTTCTAGTTGTGTAAAAAGTACAACTTCTCTGTTTCAGAACAAGGTCAGTTCTAGCTCTATTTAGAACGTACAAAAAAGTTAACATCTAACCTTGAGGGCTTTTGCTGCTTTGCCATATACAGAACTTAGGATTCGTTGTTATTCTTTTTAGAAAAAAAACCTCTCTCTTTTATTTATGAAAGATTAAACTGAATACTATAGAAGGGCTTCACTGATGTCTCAAATAAAAACTTTAAATGTCTAGAAGGTGGCTTTATGGAGTATTGCAGTCACTTCATTAATGAACTTGAAGATTTTTACATTCTCAAACTAGTTGTCAGATCTGTTTGAGCATCTGTAATTAAAGCAGCCAAAATTTTTTTTTAAAACACAGGAATACAAATTTCTTTACAAAACAGCCTATTTTTTTTTCCTCTCAAAACTTTTATAAATGTTAGCTTTTTTAAATGATCTTAATTTTTAAATAGTATATGCCTTCAGTGGATCATTCTCAAAGTGCTCAGAGCTAGAAGAAGAAAAACTTGCTGTAACAGAGCTTTTTAAAATTTGTTTGCATTCCTTTTATTCGTGCTGTGTTTCCTGAAGGGATTAAACACTGAGTAGAAGAAATATTGCACAGCTTCCAAGAAACTTCAGTATTCTTTTTCGGCAGGACCGTAATGCTAGGAATTAATGAAAAGACAAATGGCATCTTTCCCTCTTACAGTTTTTCTTTTGATAATTGATTTTTGTTCCTGCTGGGTTTATTTTCATTTACTCAAGGATGTATTTATTTTCATATACTAAAGGATTACTACGGATTAGTTAGAGCCAATTCTCAAAGTAGTGTAATGGTCAAAATTGAGAGAAGAAAAAGACTGATGTTTCTACCACCTCTGCAGGAGGTCTGCAAGCAGTAAAACCTGCTCCAAGTTGAGTAATGAAGAATATATATTTTTGCTTAAACTTTATGTTTATTCTTTGAACTGGAAAATTTACTCCCTAAATAAACACAGTCCTTCTTTAGAGTGAAGATGAGGGCTATTCTTTGTGTGCCAGGCAGATTGCAGCTCTCCGTGTATCTTAACGTGTACTGAGATTAACGTAGGCTGTGCAGCACAGCATGCGCTTAAACCCTGGCTCAGATTGAGCAGTCATAAAATGGATTGGTGACTTAGGCTATTCATCCCAGCCATGACAGTTTAAAGGAGGTCGCTGACAACGTCAACAGAGCATAGAAATCCTTTTCTTCTGCACAGGCTTTGCCTTGCGGTTTTTGTCAGGCAGAATCAGAGCTATTTAGGTCTGCCACTTTCATCTCCCGTTTCTTGGGAGCTGTGATGGAAGAGATTCCATATGAAAGGAAGTCTGGTGTTTGTTTTTGATACCTGTAATCCCTTCAGTTAGGGAACACGAAGGTCTTCATAGGCAATGGATCAAGAGCATAATCAATCCATGCTTTTCAAAACAACATACTTTGGGAGATGTGAGCAGAAAAATCTGGTGATTTATAACATTCTCAGATGTTATTAGCACTTTGTTTATAGAGTATTTCTGTCACTTCCCCAATTATTTGGGATGTTGAAAATACTCGCTGGAATGTATGTTGTGTCGCTCAGAAGAAGGAAAACTGAGTCTCTTCAGCTTTCCAGGACATCTTTGTGATATTTTGGCTGAACTGGTTTCCAGTTGCTTCAGACAGAAAGAAAATCCCAATACTAGGTTGTAGTATCGTTCTCATTAAAAAATGAGAACTAGCTGCAGAAAGCATTATTTATTTCTGAAGCTGTTTCATTCATATTATGTATTTGCCTGTGGCTTAATTTGTCATTACTTGAATGGCTTTTAAGTGCTACATTTGATTGGGGCTTTTTTTGTTTTGATCAGTTGGCAAATAAAGAGATTCACATAATTTTGTGAACAGCTTATTTCATTTGTTCTTCTGTGGATAGGATTTGAAAGAAAAATCCAGCTTGCATATTAAATTGTTTATATTATTTTTGTTCAGGTGAGGCACTAAACTGTCTGGATGTAAGCCAGGCTCTTGACACAGTTTGGCACCCTGGCTTTCTAGCAATGGTGATGGAATTAAGAGTGGAAGACATGGTACTTAATTGATAATCAGGAAGATTCTAAAAAAAGCAAGTAAGATTAAGTGAAGGTACTAGAGGGGAGGGAGAAGAAAAGAGGATGAAAGAGATGCTTATACATGAAACTAATATGAAGTAAGAAGAGTTTTAGCATGTTACAAATGGTGAAGCCCACACATCATATCTGAAAACAGCCTTGTTGCTATGTCTTGGGAATTTTAGGGCATCTGTTTTCCATTACAGGATTATGGAACCGTGTGCTCCAACATAGTTCTTTCTTTACTGTTTTCGTCTAAATGTCTCTTGATTGTATGACTATAAATATATTTAAAAGGCTTACATATTCATTTTAGTGTTGACTATCACAAGCTGGTAATACATTTTCAGAATAAGAATTATATAAATAACTTGAAACCTTTTTGGATAGTTTAGCATACTTTCCATTTTATGTGAAGTATTGTACAATATTTTGTGTATTTCACATAATCTTTGTGGAACAAAAAATATTTTTTTTCTTTAAAAATTTGAAACTCTTACTTGGAAGTCACATCCAATGTGCCATATTACTTATCTGCATAAGTATATGCCTTCAGTTTCATTCTCTGTTTACCTTTTCCAGTAAGTTTAATATTTTAAATTTTTATCTCAAGTGTTACAGTGTATTCTGTAGACATGTGCAGTCTAAAATTCATTCTCCTTTGTTAAAGAAGACAATGAAACACTGTTTTAATTGGCATGAGAAATGCTGCAGTTACTCTGTGCAGAAAGAAGACTGCATATTCATTTTGCTTCAAGTATTGAATTGTTTCTGTGCAAATGTGGCCATGGTGATTAATGAAGTTGCCGGGAATCATGTGATGACAGCAGTACCTCATAGGAGGAATCTGCCAACACAGAATTCTTCACCTGATGTACATTTGTTTCATTTTGTACATAAAATGCAGTGAAATTTAATTCTGTTGAATTGGAATGTATAGTTAATATTGTCTGTTTCCTCCAGACTTGAACTGGACTTCAGTTTTTCAGTGATGTCATACAGCATAAATTAGCTTCAAATATTCAACATGAAAATGTTGTATCTCTTGATTATGCACAAACTTTTTAGCTTGTGTGATAGCTTTCAGTAGAAATTAAGCTGGGAATACTTCTGTTCATGTTTATAATTTTAAAAGTAAAAAAACTCATTTCATAACTTTTTGTAGCTTTCATAACTCCCATGTAAACCAGTACTGAAACTCTGTACATGTAATGCAAATTTTTTTTGTGTTTAGACGATCTCATAATGTAAACAGGTTAAAAAGACTTGTCTCCACTTTTTCTCTTCTATGTGAAGTTCGGGAGATTCCTTTTGTCTAAAGAAAACTAAGCTTCCCCTGTGGACTATCACCCTTATATTTTAGGAGAGAAGTGACCTCTGAGTTTCAACTGAAATTAAGTGATGATTTTGTCCTATGATTTTGTCTCCTTAAATGGAGCAATAATAAGTACTTGATGTCAGTGTTTGAGAACAGAGGTCTTGAGAACTATTTTTTAGTTCTGATACTGTCCTAGTGAGCATGCCTCGTGTACCCCTTTCTCCTCATAGTCCCCAAGTTTGTCTATCTCTAATTTTTTTTTGCTAAAATCAGAAATATTTCTTTAGATGCGTCAGTTTTATAACTGCTGCAAAGCACTTAACTCATCTTCAGATTGATATTTTACACAGGTGTTTGGTCTTGGAGTTCTTCAACAGAAAGTAAATGAGCTATAATTCATTATCTGTTTTTAAACCAGGAAGAAGTTTACTCTGTAGGAGCTGGTGAGCCAAAGATGTAGTTGAATTGTTGAGGTAGTGTGCCTCTCATCTTGATGTTGCATGGAACTTAAGGATGTGTAGATAAGCCAGAAGAACAGAAGTGAACTAATCAGAATTCTGTCATTTTACGGATTTGGAGATACAGTAACACAGTTTTTCCAGGAAGTACAACTTTTCACTTAGTTCATTAGGCAACCCAAAGCAAGCATTTGCTGCTTAAAAATAAATACATGAAATAATTACAAGTGCAAAGGAAGGAGTGTTCTTGTTTAAATCTTAAAACAGAGGAGCAAGTCTTGAGACTTGTTGCAAAATTGTTGTACAAAAGTGAAGAAGCTACTCTGGAAGAGCCTTAAAAGTGAGGTTTATATAGATGCTGGATCTCTTTCAGCCTAGCACTTGAAGGACCAATGCTTGGAGATCTTGTGGGCTGACCGGTAGCATCTGTGATATAACATAGCCTGTACTGGAATTCTGGTGTCTTCCCACCCTGCCCCCTCTCTGGCCTCACTGCAGCTTTTTGGCTATTAGACAAATCATGACCCTCTTTCCTGTTTTGTCTTCAGCGTCTGTTTCCTGTTTTTTCCTTCTCACCCTCACCCCATTTTTTCTTTTACTCCTGACTTTCTGTCCAGTGGTGTCTACTTTGTTTCGTTGCTAGCCGCTTTTTCCAAGTTCTGTCTTTATAAAAAGAGAGCAAGAAAGAGTTGAGAGCTATAGCATCAGTCCTTACCTTTTAGTGAGTTTTTGTATCCACCTTTTAGTGAATGTATTAAATGTTACTTTGCATGGTATTCATACTCTCTCCCAAAACTCAAGTCTGTCACATGAATGTATTTCTCCCAGCCAGATACACACGCTTTCTAAGTTCTAGAAGTTTTCACAGTTTTGTTGAGGTTCTTATATTTTGGCAGAATTCTGAGAGTAGTGTGCCTCAGACTTCATTGAGACCAGAGCTCCAGTTCTTGATCTCTGACATCTCACTTGGAGAAATAATCAAGTACTCCTGATTTGTGAAAGAACATGATGTCATTTCAAAGAGTCACAGGACTGTGACTCTTGTCCTTTCGGTTGATGCATGCTCTCTATTGCTTCCACACACAGGAGTATGGTCTTGCAAAAAAACCCAGTTTTTAACCAGTATACCATGGTAAAAAAAATATTGAATTAAATTTTGTTTGTACACTTCACCAATTTTAATTTTCTCATTGCTTCATATTTCAAAATACTTCATATTTTAAAAGTCTAGATAGGACAAGGGAAATCAATGACTGTGAGCTCAAACATGATTTTGGATTTACCATTAAATGCATGAGAAGCATACCCATAGAGAACAGCTGGGTAAATATGCTTTCAAGCCTTTCTTCAGTCAGCATGTAGACTGATGAGCTCAAAAGGAAGCAAAAAACCACTAAGCCAATGTGGACTGGGAGTGTCACTCAAAGTCTTTTCAGTGCAGAGTTCTTAGTATCGTGCTGTATGTGTTTGTAATAATTAAATTGTAAGATGATAAATTACTATCATCTTGGAGCTGTGTTTGCTTAGGACTGTTTCAAAGCTTTGAAACTTTTCTGCATGTACAGAATGAGAACTGTAAGTACAGCCCGAGAAGGCAGAATAAAGCCTGTACTTGGCCTGGAAGCTTACTGTGACAACACACAATCTCCATTTGTATGTGGTCGTTAAAAGGCTTCTCTGCAATGGGTGAGGCTGCTTTGGTAAACTGCAGTTTGTGATGTATATTCTTATATTTATATGGGAGTGTAATTAAATTTGTGGTTTGGCAGGACAACATTCTTTTCTTTCACTGTCTACGGGACAGTTCTAAGTACCCCTCCCCACCTTGTTCTTGGGGTTCATAAATTAATTATTCTTATAAATTTTTCTTATCTATTGTCATTCCCTAACTCTCCAAAGAAAACTTTGCTTAAATAGTTACTCCCTTGGGACTTTCATGCATATCCTGTTATCTGTTTTATATTACAATCTTTCATGCTGGGAATGTCCTTCCAAAAAGCACAAAACAGCTAAAGCACTTAGATGACTAATAAACATGTTAAGTGCTGAAGTTTAGGCACAAAACCAGCATTATTAGCATTGTTTTTTGCCTTTTTCCTCCATTAAACTTGTTTCTGACCTCTAGATTCAGACATAAACCAGTTTCCTTTCACTTTGTCTCGCCCAGAGGTGTTGCAGTGGGTACAGTGTTGTTAGTTGGGAAGCCACTGCCATGAAAAGTAGGAAACTTTTAGAAAGTTGCTCATATTTTCACTCTTCTAATCAAATACCAGCATTCAGAAGAGCCCATGGGAGTGATGAAGTTTTGGCTGCCAGTTTTATTTGCTCAGCTAAGAGGTATCTCCACTGCTTTTTGTTGCTTGGGATTGGCAGAGCAAACTCCCACAGGAGCAATAGATGCATACTTTTTAGAAGAGCAGTGTTATCTCTAGTTTCAGTACTTCTTATATATTCAGTAAACATAAGTATGTAGGAAATAGTCAGCAGTGTTGTGCTTTACATATATCATTTGATGTGCATTATAATTATTTTGAGTAGGTGGGAAACACTGAGCAAATTGGTTCTGCTTTTTCAAGGGACTACTTCTGTTTCAGTAGCACATGAAAGACTCAGTTAGCTTGTGCTAGCTGCAAACATAAAAACTAAAATACCAAAACACGACCTCTCAGGTGACTAACCTCTGAGGTTTGGGGAATGTGGGAGAACAGTCAGGGAATATTGGATAGCTTTTATTCATTGCAGTGGGAGGTGAGAATTATCATGGTTTTAACTATTGTG
The DNA here is from genome assembly GCA_013400575.1 of Peucedramus taeniatus. Lineage (NCBI taxonomy): Eukaryota > Metazoa > Chordata > Aves > Passeriformes > Fringillidae > Peucedramus > Peucedramus taeniatus. Next base: position 296,169 of record WBNO01031254.1, read on the forward strand.
CTTTTAATTTGTGGTAGTTGTTTTTGGTTTAGTTTGGGATTTTTTTCCATAAATTATGTTAGACAATGAATAACCTGGGTTTGTTTACTTGCATGTGCATTAAGCTCTCCCCAGGTTCTTCAAGAGATGATTCACATACTTGTAACAATGTACCCAGCAAAGACACAGCTGCAACTTTCCAGCAGAAGTCAAAAAATACTTAACCATATACCTTGAGACATTTCACTTACTTCGAATTTAGACTAAGCTTGTTTAAAATTAATTGCCAGGGATTTAATTTAATCAAGTGTTTGAAACTGAATTTATTGTTGGTGGAAAGCATGGCAGTATCAATTTCTGTTTTACGACATGAATCCTTATTCAGGAAAACAGACACTAAAAAAAAAGAATAGTGGCAGGAGATGATTCTCCTGTCATCTGCTTAAAAAGCTTTATAATTTTACTGTCACTTTTCCAAACTCTGTTTCCCTCAGTAATGGCAAACATCTACTGGTATTGTTCAAGAGAACTGTGCCCTCTGTGGTGCTTATACTTGGCAATAGCAAAAATGAAATGCCCTTTAAAGTGGAAATATAGAACTGATGTTGCAGCCAAAGAAGTCATTTTTGTGGTTATGTTTAGACCCTAAAGCTTTGTAAACATTTGTCGATTGAACTCTGGTCTTGTACATGCCAGAGCAAACTGTCTTAATGCATTTGTCAGTTGTGTTTTGGCTGTGGTTCCTAAGTTGGATGAGCTGAAATAAAAAGCTAGCAGGCATTTTGAATGTGATCTCAGTAGCATCCACATCTGTATGACATTCAGCCTCGATGTGCTTGTGAAAAAAATTTAATGGTTGTATCTGCTTATGAAAATTACTTTTAAATGTGTGTGTACTGGTCTCTCTCTACTGAAAGCACAGACTAGTTGCTTCTCTTTTTTTTTTTTCCCTGACATTGAATCCTGGTATTGCAGATTTCTCTTTTTGCATGCTGTTGTACACTTCCTGAACATGTGAGAGGGTAATAATTCTCTATATAACTTCCACTGAAGAGGAAATGGATACTTGTCAAAACAATGATGTGCATCTGGAATTCCACCATTGAGGAGCTTTATTATGCTGTGGCCTTCCAGTTTGCAGTACAAAAATTTCTCAGGTACTAGTACATTATTTTTCACCAAGTTGGCAAGTGTTTTAATTAACTATGTTATAAAGTGCTTTGTAAGCATACTGCATGCAAGACTGAACATAATGTTGTCAGTATAAAAATAGCCTGTTTTTAATCTTGCCAATACATTATAAACAGAAAGAATGATAGTTGGAAATGGAATTTTTTATTGTGGCATCTACAAATCAATCACCTCCAAATCAGAACAATGCAAATAATTTACAGAACCCAAATGGGGTTGTCACTCACAGCTTCTTTATTAAGAATTGGAAAAATGTAAATGTTAGCCTGTTCTTCAGTGAAATTGTGTGAGCATCATAGAGCCAGCCATTTGGCAAGGTGGGATAGAGTGGAAGGATAGGAATGGAGATTGGAGGGGCAACATTGCTTGGAACAAACGAATACTCACTGCTGGTTTTAGTCTCTGAAATTGTGGTTATCATGAGGGTTTAATGTGAACAGCCAAAACCCACTGTAAACTTGCAGAGTTGATTTTAAAAATAGGGCAGAGATTTTTCTCAAAATCTGTGTTGATTTTAGTTTGTTGGACAGATGTCAGGAAAACAGAGCTGTCTCTTGACCCATGTTCATTTTCTGTCTGCTGGAATGAATTTGGAACTAAATCCCGTTTTTCCACTTGAGCATGTCCTTCTCCAGCAGTGTCAGGGCCTGGGTGGGGTCACTTGTTCAATACAGCTTTTCAAAACGACTTGGATTCTCATCAGATTACAGCACTTTTTTCAGTGCTGGGGAAGAGCACAAAGCTATCTTGATAAACGGATCGTATTTGTGCATAGGTACTCTGGCAAAGACAAATTTTTTGATTCAAATTAATTTGCTGTTTGAGACTTATTCTTTGCTTTGATATAGCAACATATTTGTGGATTGAAAATACAGAAGGAACAGATTTCTGTTATCTCTGGGTATGGCAGAGATAGCACAAAGAGAGCTGCAGGATGTATATTGCCTTAAATGTGATCTCAATTTCCAATGTGGGCAGTGCAGCTTGGCTACGTGTAGTATTTATGTTCTGATTTTCTTGAAGGCCTTGGGGCTGAGTTTTACATATTCTACAGGCACTGTTACAAACATGATGCAGTTTTCACTGAATTTCATTTAGTTTGGAAAACCACACTTTCCAACATTATTTTCTTAGTTTTATTACACATTTTTAGACTGCTGCACAGTGTCAGGGGATAAATTTTAACAAAAACAGCTTTTAAAGAATCCTCACTGGCTTTAATGTCTTGTAGTATTATCTTTCCTTTCTGGAGTTTTCCTTCAACTGACTTATCCATTAAAACTAAACCTTTAAAGTTTTACATGGATTTCAGTAACCAAGTTATTCACCAGGCAAAATGGAGATGGCCTGTGGCAGGTGTTTTATGAAAAGTTGAGGCACTTTGGTGATAAGTAATAGGTGTGTGTTGTGCTGCTTTAACAGGAAAAAGGATTTTGAGAAATAGTAATGTTCCAGGATGTAATTTGAGTCTACAAAGAGTAGAGGTGACTTCCCCTGAGTTGCTTTACAGAAATTTGTCAGCATAATAGTTTTATTGTGAAAATATTCTATCTAAACTACAGACACTCTCTTTGCAATTTTAGACAGAAGTAGTTTTTTCTGTCACATTCAATTTGCTGTCTACATACTTGATTTTTTTCTTTGTCTTCACAGCAGTCTTCACAATTACACTAGTATTTGTCTTATGTTGTTGTTTCAGAACTACCTTATAAATTCTCGCCATCCTATGTAGGAATCTGGAAGTGTTTTTATGATGAGTTGTCTGTGTTACGTGCATTGCAAGGAATGGTTACACAACTACAATAATTTTCTCACAGTATAAAAATGAGTTCTAGAAACTTCAATATTTAAATAAGGACAAGAATGTGTTTGGGAGGGAAATCTTACATGTTTGCAAGTCATCAAGTGTATGATGACATAAACATGAACGCTAATAAAATACCTATTATTTTGAATAGTGCCTTCATTATCTAGATGAAAGCATGCTTATGAATATAGTTCCTAGTAGCTTAGGGGCTGCTAGTCACCGTGATGTGCTTGTAATTCCCTGGAAACTAGATTTGATAGGCATAGGATTCTTTGGGAGGACACCACTGTCACCCCCGTCTGCGGGGGGTGACACAAGAACGACACGCAGCAGCTCTGGTGAAAGGAAACTACAAAACTCTTTATTAAAACATCTGACTCCATATTTATATCTTTTTGAAATCCCAGTGTCATTGGAGGGCTACAGTGCCACCTCCTCAATGCCACTGGGCAACCTAACTGTCTGTCAGGTTGCTCGTCCTCCATAAAGGAATGCAAAATAATAAGTTATTTACATAAAGTGTTGTGAGAAAGTTTGTGCAAAGAATGCAAACATCAGAAGGCTTAGTCAAACTTAAAAAAATCAAGACAACACACCACTGTGTGCCATTTCTGCGCTTGGAGATAAGCATAGACATTATGTGAATATGTGAATGTATTTAGACGCACGTGTTCATGTACACGTGTAACTAATTTATATTGTTGTGGAGTCATGATTCACTGTCTGGCTCTGAAGTTACATTTATTAAAATATGTTATGCTAATACTTCTATGAAAGCATTCCATTATTTGTCATGATCTGGGAATTACATTTGAAATTGGAGTATTGTTGCTGTTTAAGCTTGGCCTTTGAAATGTGCAACTGCCTTTCAGAGCTATTATGGCACCATCTGCTGACCAATACACAGACTGGCAATGTCAGTTTGCTCACCTGGTTACCTCCTTGGGAATAAGCTCCCAGTTTAGGAGGAAGCCGAAGCAGAATCATGAGGAGAAAGGGCAATTCTTTTATGGGCTTATATTTGGGAAAAACTTTTACTAGGAGATGTTACTACAAAGGCAAAAGTCTGAATCAATGCAGATTAGTTGTCTATTCACCTGAATTATTGCTTAAGCTTCCTCCATGAATTGTGAAGCTTTAAAAGAAGGACTTTGGGGTTTTTTTGGCTATATATGGCATAGGATTGTTCTTGGTAGTCTGTTATTCAATGTGTTACCTTCAAAGCCTGCAATGAAGAGCCATGACAGCAGGAGATCTGTCCAGGCCCCAGCTCTGGTGGTCTTGTCACAGCCTGGGAAGCCAATGGACTGTGACAGGCTTCTGCCCTGTGGCTACTGCGGAGACTCACAAAACAGCCGAGTCTGCAGTCTGTCTCTGCAGCCTCTGCAGTTAACCTTGATTTTTGTGCACAGTGATCATCAGGGAAGGAGCAGACTGGAACAGTGCTTTTCACGTTCAGTGTGTATAAATACCTAGGTTTGGGTTCAATTGCTAGAGATTGTCTTTGATTAATCATTTAAAAATAGGTGGTTGGATTTTCTGTGTATAAAACGTACCCATTTCCTCTGCTTTTTCTGATGCAACTTTTTTATCATACTCACTAGATTGCTGAACTTCCTCTTTGACTTTTGTATGATCGATTTTGTTTTAGGAATGTGCTTAAAAATGAATGTAATCCAAATTATTGGATTCAGCTTTCAAAGTATGTTTGTAGGTATAAACACTTGTGTGTATTTATACATACAGGGAAGGATGTAAGTTCCTGTGGGAGAAGTGGGATGGTTCTGGGTTGATATTTGACTGCAGAACAATATTTAATTGGGAACTGTATCATGTGAATGTTACAGATTGATCCAAGTCAACTTCAGAGATGTTTTTCCTTTCTTAAGGATCTCAAAATGGAAAACGTCATTCTTTAGTAGATTTATTCTTTGGTGTTCAGAGCACTCCATATCTTTTGAATTGTAGTAATCCATTTAAATAATGATTAAAAGGAGAAATTGGATTTACATTTTTGCTTTGTCTGCTAATAGAATGTGTGCAGGTTATATTGGCACCTTCAGCAAAACTATGCTACACAGAATCATGGTATTTGTTGTTTACATACCAATGATAAAATACAAGTTTTAAAATTAGCAGATATCTACAATAAAGTTACTGCTTCCAACCAAATTTGAAATATAAATTATTGTACTCTATAGAAAATAAGTGATTTCCATTTTTGAAAAAATATAGTTGTGGTTCCAAGTTCCTCAGATATTACCTACTCTTTAAACCAGATTGTTTTACACTCTAAAATATGAATTACTGTTCCAGCTAGGATTTTACTTGTTTATAGCTTTTATATCAACAAATCTTACATGTTGAAAGCAGCAAGCATGAATGATGTGTCCTAACCATTTGTGAAATGCAGATCAGGCTTCTGCTGAGCTTCAGATCAATAATATGACAAGAAATAAACAACTTTATTTGGGAGCATTTTTGCTTTGTTTTAGGCAGTTGAAATACACATGACCTTGTTTCAGGTTTTCATGTATATTTTTTCAGATGTTAGAAATTGTCTTTGATATATTTTTGGATTTTTTTTTAATGTGTAGCCCATGTGAGATAAATATTTGGAATATTTATGAAGGTAGTGATTTAAAAAATAAATTATTAATACTTTGGTGATCCAGAAAATTACCTGACTTGCACAGACACACATTGGCTTTTAGTGCACTGAGCTGTAATTTATTTCTCTGTAAAAGTAGGTTGAGTTTTTTTTCCTTTTGCTTCTATGACATGATGGTTTCTCTGTGAATCCTAGTAGACTGATGGAGGTAAAACTATCAAAGCAATTTTTATTTCTTGAGTTCGCTATGAATTTCAGTGACAAACTGAAAAAAGAAGAAACAAGTTTAGGGCTACATATTCTACTTTTATATACTCAGAAAAGAAGTAAAATAAGATCCAGAAATGTATGGGAAAAGGATCTGGATTTGCTCGTCTGTGCTGATAAATAAGAAATACTGTAACAGCAGTGAATTAAAACATGCATCATCAAAGAAAACTTCATTTTATTACAGTTGGTTTTAATATTGTCTGTGATCTTTGAGCTACACTACTTTTCTCTTTCCCTCTCTCTTTTTTCATTTTTTTTTTAAATGTCATATTATATTTGATATGTCTTCTGTTTCTAGTTTATCTATGGTAGCAGGAATCCTTTTGGTCAGAAAACTACATTTCAAGAATTTATGTAGAAACTGGAAGAAAGGTATCAACCAGCTGACCAATCTACACACCTGAGAGGAAAGAGTGTAAGGAAGGAATGTAGCATCCTTTTCTACTTCCAGCTGTGAACTTTGGCCAGCATTGAGTTCCTTCTCAGTGCAGTAGAAAGAGAGGAAGGGATGAATGGAGAGGAGTGAGAATATCTGTTGTCCTCAGTTGTTTCCTGGTCAGCAGCCTTGCTCGGGGAAGTTGGTAGAGTTATAAATAGGACAGGTTGTCTGCTTCCTGTAAAAGTGGGATCGGTTTTAACAAACTCACCTTCTCTTCAGAAATTGTGAAGTGTTTTGCAGTACTTTTTGCCATCCTACCCCCACCTTCATCCTTGCAGTTCAGGTAGTCATTCAGTTGGCATGAACCAAGTTTTTGGGTGGATTACAAAAGGTACAGCTGTTATCACTGTGGTTTAATGTGCATAGGTTAAATGTCAATTGCAAAATCTACCAAGATTTTTCTTTTCCCCTGTTCAGACATTGGTAATCCTTTATTTGAGCATGACCCTAAGGTTCCTTCTCTTTGGTCTACTCTTGCTGCAAGATTGTTATTCTCCTTTCTCAATTCAAAATGAAACACAGATTTATTGTTACCTTGCAATACAAAAAAAGGTGAGATAAAGAGAACCCTATCCTGCTGCAGTTGTTACAGAGCTTACAAAAGATTATAGGGGCAAAAATACTTAGTGCACTCATGCTATGTAGAAAGAATAAATGAGAGTTTACTTGAAGACAGGAAAGTAAGAAAACATGCAGTAGAAGTTGAGAATTCTAAATTTGCAATGTGATTTGATTTATTTCTTCCCTGTATCACTTCTGAGACAAATGCTGTCTGCTTGTTTCCATTTGCTTTCTGGCACACTCTTGGCTGTTACGCCAGAGCTGGGTGAGATCATGTGAGGTCTTCCCTATCAGGACAGGAGGGAATCAGGAAAAAGCTGCTTTCAGAAAACCTGGTTTCCTGATTCCTTGACTGTAGTGAAGGTAACATCAGAGGCTTTACAAACTGCAGTAATACAGAACTTCAGTGTTTTGTCCCTCCCTATCTCTGTTTTTGTGTGAACTACAAAACGGGAGGATCTGGCAGAGCCTTGAGATAGGGAATGCGAGACCCAGTTTTGGGTTTCTCAAGGGATAGCTAATTCTTGTTCCAACATGCAACTCTGGAAAAAAAGAAATCTATTAAGCTGATGTGGTAGAGAAGGTAGGTGTTTTGGGAAGACTATAACTTACACTCTTGGTCAGTGCCTTTGTTTAGTTAACTCATCCACCTCTTTACAGTTCATTCAGAGACTACTGGGAGTATAAAGAAATATACAGGCTCAGCAGAGAGGTGTGCTTCCTTTTGTAGGGTTCTCCTGTCTATTCCTCTTCTCTCCCTTTCCCCTCCCTGCCCTGAAAAGCACTGAAGTTACAAGCTTATAGGAAATTGAGCTCATGAAAGAAATCCCTCCTGTTGTGGGCATCAAATAAAGCATTTAGTGAGCATGAACAGACCTCTTCAGACAGGGGCTGTAACAAGTTTCCCTTGCTTCTGCAGTATAAAGCCAAGTTCTCCTTATAACTTTGATTATGAAAACCTGGACACTTGGAGGTGCAAAACCTTTCTTGTTTCCCATTAAGCAAGTTTGTACCACCCACTGCTATTCTCTCTAAATGTAATCAGTTAAGATATGTGACTTGATATCCTCAGTTTCTTTTATTGTTAGAACAATATTATAGGGATGTGTTTACAGGGTGACTCATTTTGTTCTAAGGAATTTTCTGGAGATGTCTCCTTTTTTACTGTATAATCAAATTGTGATATTAATTTTGAGAAGGGTATTTTTTATTAGTTTGTACAGGTATTTCATGCATTTCTGCATATTTTGAAAAGTAAAACAAAAAAGTGCAGGAAATATAGTGGCTTCCTTATAACTTCTTTGAAGATTTGTATATCAAGTGTTATAAAATTGTTTTAGCTACTTTCTGAGAAAAAAATTCGTTCTTTCTTAGAGATATATGAAAAAAATCACCACCATCTCTGTTACTTTTGAAACCTCCCTTATGAATTTATTTAGCAGCGTGGATTGTTACTTTCTGACCAGCAGAAGTTGCAGTTTTTCTCAGGGAAAGTTGAGTTTGGTTTTCTAGATATTGTTCATTTTTCATTTTGATAATAAAGTTTTACATTATTATGTTAATAAGATACCTAACATTTGGAAAGAACAGGAACATTTCTGTCTAAGATACAAAGGGGATAGCAAAATGTAATTTGATTAGTAGCAGCTTGAAAACTAGCATACTATTATATGGCTTTAAATAACAAATTCTTTAATCTCAACAGCCTAATGGAAACCTGCCTTTCAGAGGCCTGTTACCTCTGAGAGAAATAGTTCTCACATAATGTTTAATACTCTATCACAAGCTTTATTAGTAGTATTGAAACTTGAAGGATTTTATTAAAAGTGGTAGAAATGGTTACAAAACGGTAATATTTAAGCTTGAAATGTGTTCAGAAGTCTCTAGTGTAGCAGTAAAGTTTCTAACTTTTAATTTAATTCCCCATTGGTGAATGCTTTGATTTTAGATCGTGAAGTGATGAACAAAAGCCCCACACACCATGTAGCTACTTTGGTCTCAAGATGCTTTATGTGAATTTGCCTGCAGATAGTTCAAGGCTCCTATTTCTGGGCTTCTTAGTAAGATAACTGTCAAGATGGTGTTTCCTTTGGCTCAGTATTGCTCATCTCTTTGGCCAGAATGGCTTCTCTTGTATATTTAGGTCTCTATTAGCTTCCTTTTTTCTTTCTTTTATGTTAGGGAATGGTTTAGTTTAACTGATTCTGACTGCCTATGAATGTGCTTTGGAAACCTGGAGGCAAAGTGTTGCTGCTGCCTTGTGATCTAAACTAGTTCTCAATCAGCTTCAAGTGCAGTTTAAAGTGCTGTGCAAGTTAATTGCATCAAACCTGAGCTTAATAACCTTCTTGGCTTTTTTTGGGCATGGGTGGGAGCAGTGGAGTTCAGCAAGAGTCCTGAACCAAAGAGCCTTCTGCTTCTAATGGCAGTGAAGATAATCATAACAGAGAGGGTTCCCATGTTATAAAGATATAAATGTGATTGTAACTAACTGCTAAACTTCAGGCCAGAACAACAGACCATCAATTTAAAATTAATTGTTTTCAGAAGGTTGTAAGTAACTACCCATGACAAGTAATGAAATGTAACCATTATAAACTTTTGCTGGACCCTTGTATGCTTATTTTTGTTGGCTCACTTCAATAAATTGGAGAAAAGTAGTTATACTACACTTTTAAAGCAATACAGCACAGTGCCACACAGATAACAACATTTGTTTATTTTAGTTAATTTTTTTCCAACAAATACCAATAATGTTAAGTTGAAAGGTTATTATTGCATATCCTGTTGTTACAATATTGTGATTTATCTTTAATTTCACTGAAGGAAGAGTAAGTAGCAGTGATGGGAGTATAAGAGTTATATAGGATTTTATGTTGATTGGTATGAATTTCTTATTAAGAACCCAGTCTTACCTTAATTAAAAATGTATGCCCCCCAGAATTATTAGTAATTTCAACAATATCACTGACTTATAATTTCCCAATTTTTTATACTTACTATCATGTTCAGCTTCCTTTTGTCCTATTATTTGGTAATCTTGCTCCTTCACTTCCAATAATTTATTTTAAGTTTGTAAGTGTTTTCCAATAGTAGGGGGGTTGTACCTACCAGTTTTACTAGAGAAGATGGTTGCACTTCTGAAAATTTATTTTCTGGGTCTGCTAAGGAGCTCAGTAGAAAGAGAACTGAACTTACTTCTGAAATAATATGCTTCAGTGAGCACACTTGAAATTTTATCAAGAAGGAAACTGTAGATCTTTTATCTGCAGAGCACTAAGTTTTAGCTTACTGGTCTTACTTGTGTACTCAAAATGTGAAAAGAAGTATTTCTTTAACCATAATAAATCTAATAATCTACAAGAGTTTATGAATTGCTACAAATTACTGCAAATAATTAGTCAGTAAAAGTAGTGATGCTACATACCAAAACTGTTTTTATTGTTGCTTCTTTTAGTGTCAGTTGTGATAATGACAACTGAAGTTGGTTCAGAGACTGAAGTAAAGAAGGATTCTGAGCAGCTGGGACCAGACAAAGCCAAGGACAAGCCTGAAGAAGCATCAGAGACTCCAGGAGATCAAAAGTCCAGGGAAACATCCTCTGGAGAAGCTCAAGATTCTTCTGTCTCAGCACCAACTAGCCAAAGTAGTCCAAGTAGTCAGAAGAAGGAGAAATCTTCACCTGAAAGCAAGGGTATTTCTCGTTTCCTTCCCCCTTGGCTTAAGAAACAGAAGTCATACACCTTGGCAGAGCCCAAAGATGAGCCCAAGAAAAGAGCCACAGGGGAAGAGCAAGTAATTGAAGAAAGTGAAAGCCAGGCACTAGAGGGGGAGGCTCAGCCAAAAAAGAGCTTGGAAGAAGCAGCTGAAAACCGTCAGAATGCTAAAGCAGATGACAAAGAAAAACACTCTGTTAGCAGTGCTGAAATACAGGTACGTGTGGGAAGGCTCATAGATACTTGGATTAATTTTAATAAAACTTGATTAATGAATTCTGTAATTCATGTAAACCTTTGTTAGGATCATATTGGGGGAAAAAAAGGACAGCTATTCCATTTGCTAGGTTCCAGTCCTGCTTTTTGTGAAGTTGCATGTCAGTTCTTATGACAATTCATATTCTAGGGTGGTGAAGGCACAAAGAGAATGTTTTGTATGAGGAGGGACTGAGACAGTTGACACTGGTCAGCCTGAGGAAGAGAAGGAGGAAGGGGAATCTTACCAGTATGTATTAGTACCTGAATGGAAGGAATGCAAAGTAGCCAGACCCTTCTCAGTGGTATGCAGTTAGAAGACAAAAGGCAATGGACCTAAATGAAACCCATGGAATTACCTTTCAAATCACAAGAAAATGTATTTTACTCTGATGGTGATAGGACCTTTCCTTGGCAAGGGATGTAGCCAGGTGGTGGTGGTGCAGATGACAGGCCTCCTTGGGTGGCAAAGGGGTGAGTCAGATGTTGAAACAGGTTGACCAGAGATATTGTGGAGTCTTCCCCTATGAAAATATCCCAAACCCAACTGGATACAGTCTGTGGCAAATTGCCCTCTGTGGCCCTGGGGGCATTGGACTAGATCTCAAGAGATCCCTTCCAACCTCAGCCATTCTGTGATTCTGTATCACTTGGCTTTCATAACCATTGCGGTTTAGTTTAGTATAATTCCTGGAGCTTCTTAATAAATTTGTTTCTCTTTGGAAGAAAACCAATAACTCATATTAAAAAAAAAACCAAACCTCATTTCAAGGAAAGGGAAAAAAGGCACCTTTTCTGGTTTGAGAGCAAGATTATCTGCTCCCTAAAAGAAGACCTTAATGCTTATGCTGGTTATTGTGTTTCCAGTATGTGCATAACTTTAATGAATGGTTGCTGTAGCCTATAAAAGGAATGAACAAGTTTAAAATATCCTCCTTCCTGAGTTTCTTTAACTGTATTTTATATAGCCTTCCAAAGAAGATGGTAAAGAAACAGAAGTAGAGGAAGTTGCAGAGAAAAAGGAAGAAAAACAAGAAGAAAAAGAACAAAGGGAGACAAAAGAAGTGCAGACAGCTGAAATTAAAATAGATAACGTTCCTCAGAAGTCTCCAAAGAAAATCAAAACTGTGCAGTGTAAGGTGATGCTTCTGGATGGCACGGAATACAGCTGTGACCTAGAGGTAAGGCACCAAGTCGTTATATGAAGAGCTTTTTCTGTGGGTAAAAGAGAACTTGCTTTCGTTGTACTGAGTGTTTAACGCTATCGCTAGGAGTAAGTTAACGTTTCAGTTTAAAGTTCCATCTTTAAAACCATATCAGTTTATTCTTAAAAATGCCCTCTGCAGTACACTAGCTGATTATTTGACAGTTCAAACTTGATTATTTTTCTAAAACATTAAGGTTTTCCTGAAGGTAGTGGGATGTGCGCTAAGAAAGTTTTGTTGAGTTCATTAATTTTTTTTAAAGTTATCCCAGCTGGAGATGAAGTTAAACTTTTTAAACGTTAAAGTTTCATTTCTGCTATAAAACGTGTATTTATATTCAAAGTTCTGTTCTAGTTCCACATTTCCACAAAAATTGACTGCAGGGTAGTAACCCTGGAGTACCTGTTGGTTTGGGATTTTTTTTCCACATAAATTAGGTTGTTTAAATCTGAATGGTATCTCTGTTTTAATTAAGGCTGCATGAGTTTTATCTTCCTGGGCTTTTTCCCCATCCTAAAATGAGACTTAAATGAAGTGGTGGCTTACCACAGATCTAAGAATATACCATTTTGTATTTATAACTGCAGTATTTTAAGTGTGTCATGATCCAGTTAAGCCATTTGCCAAGAAATAAGTTTTCTCGTTATTTGCAGTAAGAGTTTCCTGTAAGAACAATAGTAAAAGTCATTTAAGAGGGGAAAAAACATTGTGAAGAAACAATTTGTTTTATATGTTCATTTGAATTACTTATAGGACATGAGCAGTGCTGACTGCAATTTCATGGGTGAATTCACGTTCTTAAATACATGTAGAGTTTTTTATGTTCTCCTACCATATCAAAATACTTAAAAGTCTCAGAAAGCTATACCAACTGATAACTGAAATTTCAGTTTGTGCTTTCTGCAAAAGATCCTTAGTAGATTTCTGATACTCTTTTCTACTCTTCCTTCAGTATTAAGTGTTTGGGTAAATGTTGGTTTATTTCTGCTTTTACAAAGTTACTGAAATGATACAAGAATTAAAAAGCAAAGAAACAAAATTTTTGCAAAGCCCAGTTTATCTTGGTTGACTTTTAAGTAAATCAGATTTT
>WBNO01031256.1:0-17021 GCA_013400575.1 Peucedramus taeniatus
CTGTTCCAGTGCATGGTCACTCACAGAATAAAGAAGTTCTTCCTTATAGTCAGGTGGAACTTCCTTTGCATCAGTTTCTGCACACTGCTTCTTGTTCTATTGGTTGGCATCACCAAGAAGAGCCTGGCTCTATCTTCTGACACTAACCCTTTAGGTACTTATAGACATTGATGAGGTCCCCTCTTAGTTGCCTCTTCTCAAGGCTGAACAGACCCAGTTCCCTCAGCTTTTCCTCCTAAGAGAGATACTCTAGACCCTTGATCAACTTCATAGTCCTCTGCTGGACCTGCTCCAGGAGCACCATGTCTCTCTTGTACTGAGGAGCCCAGAACTGGACCCATCACTCTAGCACACCAGGGCTGAGTAGAAGGGCAGGATCACCTCCCNTGTACTGGTGCCTGGGGTTATTCCTCCGCAGGTGCAGGACCCTGCACTTGCCTTTGTTGAATTTCAGGTGGTTCCTCTCTGTTCATCTCTCCAGCTTGTTGAGGTCCTTCTAAAGAGCAGTACAACACTCTGGGGTATTGGCCACTCCTCCCAGCTTTGTGTCACCAGCAAACTTGCTGTGGAGGCATCTGCCCCTTTGTCCAAGTCATTGATGAACACATTAAACAATACTGGACACAGTATAGCACCTTGGGGAGCACCACTTAGTGACAGTCCTCCAACTAGACCCCGTGCCACTGATCACAACCCTCTGGGACCTGCCGTTCAGCCAGTTCTCAATATACCTCACTGTCCACTCATTCAGTCCATACTTCCTGAGTTTGCCTATGAGGATTTCGTGAGAGATTTCAGGCCTAGGTGTGTCTCAGTTCTTTCTAAAAGTGCTTCCTGTCTTGCTCTTGTATCTGAAAAATGGGAAATAAGCTCTCCAACCAATTTGCTAGGTTAGAAAGTCAACATTACTTTATTAGCAGTGCTGGATACGTGGGGGAGTCTTCTCAAAGCATGCATGAGCAGCAACCTAACAGACCAGGTTATATTCCTGAAACTAATGCATATTCATCACATTTCCTGAATACATGCATATATGCTAATTATTTCCATGGACTTGTTTGGATATGGTTCTAGATCTTCTGATGAATCTTTTCTCTTTCAGAGTATCTCAAATATGTCATCAGGTCATAATGTACTTCACTTATCATTCTTTGCTCTGACACACAATCCTCGTTCTCAAAACTAAGATATCAGCTAATACATATTAATCACTGATAGAAGTAAACTAAGAAGCATTAGCTGGCAGAAGACTTATTAGTCACAGATATAGGGAGTTAACACAAGGCCACATTAATCTCTGGTATTTGCATAAGCAGTGTATGGTACAAAAGTAAAAATTAACCACAAATACAGGGATCATAGACTATTGTGCTAAAGTTAAAAGAATGTTCCAACATCTGCCCCCAGTGCTGCCTAGACTTCTTATTAAAGAAATTTAACTTGTTCAGTTACATTCTTGGTACCCGATGCATTGCCAGTGCCACGAATCACCATTGAAGTCTGTGTATTCAGTTGTTCTTTTGGCTTGTTGGCAAATTCCAACTGACAAAAAAAAAAAGGCATTTAAAATATATATGATTTCTGACAGTTACAGATACAATTTTGTAGATTGAAGAAATGTATCTTTCCAGACACAGAGCTTCTCCTGACCTGTATGCTAGAAGCCTGTTACAAGCCAGAGATGCCAGAGCTTTTCAGAAAGAGCCTAAGTAGTTTTAATAATAGAAAATATTAGGAAATCTAAACACACACATTAGTATCAGTCTCTTTATATACCTAGAAATAAAAACTAAAATAGAAGAATTGTGTCAAGTTCCTACAAGTTAGAAGGATCCAATATTCAAGGTTGATTTATTTTTATTTATTTTCCAAACTTGAAATCTAGCCATTTGTGCACATAAACACTGGGGCATCATAATTCACATTTTCCTATGATTAAGTTGAAGATGTTAGTGCATTGTATGAGGATCCAAAAGAGCTAGACTTGAATAAATAATGTGATCTGCTTTTTTTCTTTCCTGCTGTATTTTGCTTCATACTTGAAAACAACTAAATTGTTGCTAAAACTCAAAAGCTTGACCCTGAGTGATACAGTGTAAGTACTAAAATACCATGCTCAAGAATTGAAATTTGTCAGTTAAATTGAGCTAAAATAGAAAGGAATAGGCACCCTTAGTGAGTGATTGTAATCAGCACTGCCTGTAGTTACTTGCATGAATTAGAATGGACATTTATTCTTGGAAAATAGAAATAGAAGGCAACATTAGCGCAACTGTAACCTTGGGAGAGGAACCAAAAAAAACAAACTCCCAAAAATCCCACCAAAAATCAAGAGAGACATATTGTTTGAAAATAAAACTTGCCAAGGAGGTGGTATTGAAACATCCATTTAATGCTAACTTTTGCAAAAAACTTTTATAGTAGTTTATTTTTTTTTAAATAGTGTCTAATAAAGGCAAACGATGGAAATAGTCACAGAAAAAAATGTGCAAATTTTAGAAAACCTATAATCAAGGTTTTTTTTACACTTGTTGTCATCTAAGTTAGTGCTAGCATATAACCAGAAAACAAAAATTGCAGTGAACTTCAGTTTTACAAAACTGAAGAACTAATAACCTCTTAAATGTAAAAAGGTCATTAAATTTTGGATACTTTAAGTTTCTGTATTCATGTAGAAAAAAAATTTCTCTGTAGCATCCTGTTAATTTCATTAGATGAATCAAAGTAATCATTTCCTACTGTGTGCTGTTTATTCATATAGCTAACAGATTCCAGTGACCCACCGCGTTTCATGCTCTTAAAAAATGACTGGACAAGTTCTCCAAGTAGGCTACTACTGTATACATTTCTAAGAAAAACTTTGGACAACTTGTCTTGAGAAGCAGCATATCGGTACTCAACACTCAATGTTAATTTTACAGTAGCTTTCTTTTTATTAATTGTTAACAAACATCTGATTTTTTTTTTATTTTAACTGAAAGCGTTCTGTGATGTATAATATCCTTCAGAATTTCAGTATCAAAAGTTCTGTACTGAACAGCAGTAATAGCTTTTTTTTTTTTAATCAGTCTTCTAAATTGTCTGGGTTTTCTTATTGTTCTTCTAGGCGATGGAGTTGCTTGTGGAAAAAGCAATTAGCAGTGCCACTGGACCACAGAGTCCTGGGGATGCACTAAGAAGAGTTTTTGAGTGTATATCTTCAGGAATCATCCTTAAAGGCAAGTTGCAGTTGATCAGTGTCTATATACTTATGTTTAAGTAATGTAAAATCTGTAATCTTGATTGAAATAAGATAGAGATGTGCTACTAATTAGCCTAACTGTTTTAGGTGGTCCTGGCCTTCTGGACCCTTGTGAAAAAGATCCTTTTGATACACTTGCTGTAATGACAGATCAGCAACGAGAGGATATTACTTCAAGTGCACAGGTAAGGAAAAGTATCACAGTATGATAGGTTGGATTCAAACCTATACGGGGGACCCTCAGCCAACCCTGTTCAAGCTTAGATGCAGGCAAACCTCTGGCCAGAGAGCTGGGTGGAGAGGGGTCCCATCCAATCAGCTATCTGGGCCCAGGAGATTCAAAGCCCCTATAAAGAGGGCAGCCATATTAAACTCAAGGCTGTTTGCTGATGACGATCGTTGTGTTGTGTTGTGTGTCTGTCTCCAACCCACGACCCCACGTAACAAAAAAGTATGTGTTAAGTAACTAAATTTGATGGATAGTTTTTTTATGTGGGTAGTTAGTTGATTTGGGGTTTTTATTAATGGAACTATATGATGGACATTAATTTTCTTTTCTTAGAATGTAGTCCAGTCTTTCAAATGATCAGTCTTAGGCTAGGCAATAAATATGTCACAACAGAGAATGTATAACAGTGTTCATTTTTGTACTAAAATTAACATATTTTCCTGAAAAGTTTGAAGCACTCCCATCTACATATATATAATCTCCGTAAAGATGCTTACTCTACAGTAGTATGTTATTAGATATAAAATTGCATTGGCATTTAATATTTTATAAATTGTCCTGGTTTAGGGCAAATTTTGGGAGGAAACCTCGGAATGGGGTCTCCTCTAGAAAGCAAATTTCAGCAGCCCCTCCCCTAACCGGTTTGGGAGAAAAAAAATCTCCTTGGAGAGAAGTGGAAAAAACTGTTTATTTAACAAACAAAGTATTCACAAGCATGAAAAATGAGTAATAGTAAACAACAGAACCTCTCGCTGTTCTGAAGAGATGGCAAATTCACAGAGTCCTTCTGTGGATGTGGCTAAGTCTCTCCAGGGCTTGGGCCCAGCGTACCAGGCCTGGCGTTTAGCTTGGGGGGCCCCCGAGTGATTCTCCCAATGTCCTGGACTGGAGAGAAGCTGAACAGTCCCAGAAGAAGGCATAGTCTAGGAAAAACCTTTCTTGCCTTAGCTAACAAGGAAAACCAGTGAAAAAAGCAAAGAAAAACTCCTTGTCTCTCTCTGTCTCTGCAAAAGCCAAGAACTCTGAGAACACTGAGCTCTTATCTGTCTCTTGCTGTCTGGGCTAGGCAGCACAGTCTGTGAGAGAGAGGAATTCCGGGGGAGTAAAGTGAAGCTTCTGCAGACAAACTGTGCACTGCTTCTACCCCCCTCCTTCGCCCTCTCTGTCTCTCTGGGCCTAGCTTAAAACTACAGGACCCATTTCTGAGCAAAAAGACAGATGATGGGGATACCAGCATCATAAAGTCACCCCAAGAAATCCGTGAAAGCTTAAATTTTAGTATTTATTGTATCTACTTACAGTATTGGCTATTCATGCTTGCAGCTTAAGAGTTTACTGCCCCTACCTCTTAATTCAATCCTTTTGCTGAAGATTACTAATGCATATTGGGACACATGAAAAGCCTTGGCTGCTTCAATGCAAGTCCAGCAGCTAAAACACATGTATATTATTTTTAAGTTAGTATGTGGTATTTTGTATCGAAGCAGCAAATGGGACATACACATTTTGTTGTGTTGACTTTGTTGGGGGAAGGAAGAGAGGATAATAAGAGCTAAGGATAATATCATATGCCACTAATGTTCTTCATTAATTGTTTGATAAAGTATTTTAAATTGACATTTGTTTTTAACAGAAATATCTTCTTTCTATCCCTTTTCTAGTTTGCACTGAGACTTCTTGCATTCCGTCAAATACACAAAGTTTTAGGAATGGATCCATTACCACAGATGAATCAACGCTTCAACATCCATAATAATCGTAAAAGAAGACGGGACAGTGATGGGGTTGATGGATTTGAAGCAGAGGGAAAAAAAGACAAAAAAGATTATGATAACTTTTAAAAACGTTTGTCATTAGTGCTAAGATTGAAGGTGATAAAAAGTCAATTTGTTGCCTTGTTTTTAAATGGACATAATAATGTATGTTTAAAATATCCAAAAACAACTTAGTAATTAGATTTGGAAAAGAAAAATACAGCTCTTCTGTGAGATTCGGAATATTTTAATGATATACTGTATCAGACAGATTATGAATGAGAAGACTGCAAATGGAAACTCATTGGAAAAAAGTGTTAGGTTTTTTCCTCATTACATTTTCTTTAAATGTGTTGCTAACTTTAGTCTCCGTTTCTCTCTTGTGCATTGTTTTATCATGACTGTATTTAATGCAGCATTTGTGCTTCTGTTCCTATGTGTATTTTGATTTTTTTTTTTATTTGGAAGGTTTTTTTCTTTGCCTTTGACACTAGTTGCATAAGTTACATTGTGTTAGCATAAACCATTGCCCTCTCAACTAATATTTTACAGAACTTCATTTTGTAAAGTGAGACTGCAGGATTATGTTTTTGTTTTTGTTTTCCTAAATGTGAATGGGTTGCAACACATAATTATCCTGCCATTTGAGTGCTCAGAATTAATTGTTTTTGCCAATCTTGTGGCATTTGTCTCTTTAGTGTGATATAAAGTGTGATATAGTGTGATATTAATACAAATTTTTGTTAGTCTAATCAACTTTGCTGTTAGTTGTGTATTAGCAGTATAAAAGCCAATATATACAGTATGGTCTTGCAACAGTTTTAAAGCAGCTGCATAATTGATCAAAGTTTTGCATGATGCTTTGGGTTTTTCTAATATAAGGGCTTTTAAAACTATCATTTTAGGTTAAATGTGTAGGTCTTTCTATGACTGACATTGTGACATAGCAAGGTCAAAACATAACTTTCTGAATTTCCTTTTTCAACATACGAACAGAAGCAGGCATTTCCCATTTAGACAGTTAGTAATTCTTTTCAGTCCACTTTGTTGATATTAATGCCTCTCGGCCCTTAAAATAAGTGTTTGTCATATCAGTGCCTGTAAGGGTATTCCTTATAGCTATTTCTGTATAAACTCAGTGATTTTTTTTCAATAATTCAGATTTTCAAAAGTGAAGTATAACTGAAAAAGTGAACATTATTAAAGGAAAAAAGTAACCCTGAAAATTGTTTGATGTACGCTTATTTCTCTGTCAAAAAGCTAAGTATAGCAGTGGTGTAGTAATGTTACACCATACTGTTGATGTATGCTCTGGTACGTGGGTGTGATTTGTTGTCACAGCACTACTGTGGAATATGCAACTAAAAGCTAAAATTTATTAAATTACTAAAATTCATTATACACTTGAAACTGAAGTTTCCCTCATTCTGTTCAGTGTGTATTATGCTTTGTTGCAAACCCATAAAACTCACAGATAAACATAGACTAACATTCTGGTAGCTATTGATGGCTGTAGGAGTGTATCACACATTACAAAGTGTTGTATTGTGTTCTCGATGTTTTGCTATACCACTTTTGTATTGGTTCTTGTGCCTTGGTCCATCCCAGTTTCCCCCCGTTGCAATGGTTCTGTCCATGTTGCCCCCTCCCCTACCTTTGTGTCAATCCTCTGCCTCCTCCCCTCGACTCAGCAACAATTGCTGAGTCATTCCCTCGGCCCCTCCCTGGTGCCCTATCCGTCACTCGGCAGTCCGCCTTTCTCCCTAGAAGCTTCTACCAAGGGCGTCGAGTGATTGGTTCAGGCATCGGGGTCCCTCCCTCAAAAGGCCCTTATTGGCTTCCCCAAAAGCCCGTCTCCCCAGTTTCCACACCCCCATGACCATCCATTGGTCCTTTGTTGGACCCCTCCTCTGTTCCCTCCTCCCTTGAAAAGATGCTGCACTGCAGGGCTCCGGGTCCCCGGACGAAGGACGCCCTGGGTTTCAGAGCCCTTCTAATAAACCTGGATTAACACCCTCGTCCGGAGTCCGCTCCCTCTTTCGCCTGCGTCGCTCCATTGCCTCACCCCAACAAGGCGAGAGCCTTAGATGCTCTCCTGACTCCCCGGGAGAACGGGAGAGTGTCCCCCTGCTGTCTGCCGAGCCGCCGCTGGCCGGGGCTCTCCGATAAGGGGTTTAAAAAGGCACGGCGACAACAAAGATCATTTATTATTTCTGGTACAATTAAAAAACCTTTTTGCTCCATTTTGAGGTAAAATTTATCTTTGACCTTTTTAATAAATACCTCTTGGAGTAGGATGGGGGGGTGGTTTTGTTTGCAATGCTTACTACTAATAGCATGGGCCTGTAAAATAGAAATATACAGTATTTTAGAAAAATAGAGAGAATCTTAAGAAAATATATTAATAGTATTCTTCAAGCATTAGAGTGCAGTTTTAAAAGGAGTGGTTATTAGTGGTTAGCAAATAAAAGGAAGGCTTTCTCGTAGGAAAGATTTCTTGCCAATTTCAGCATCAGAAATACAATAATTAATGCATTCTTTAAAATTACTTTAAAAAAGGATTATGCTAGTTTCTTTTGTCTAGCCTTGATGTGTGGCTCCAAGCATGTGCTTGGTCTTAGTTGGTGGGTATTGGTTGTTTGGGTTTTTTTTGTTGGTTGGTTGTTTTTTTTTTAAAGGGATATCTTGCTGCCATGGTGTCTAATAAGCCATTACTGTTTATTTTGAAAGCTACAGGTGCTATTCATGTGGCTAGTTCAACTCCATACCAAAGTTTCTTTCTCCATAAAACAAACATGTTTACTTGGGCATGTGATTGACCCTAAAATTTAGGATTAAAAAGGTTAAAGATTTATTCTGGATTTCCTGTGTTTTTGTTCTACTGGCTTTTAACTCTTAACCAGTTTCTGGGTCTTTTGAACTATTGTATACTTAAAGTGACTCCACATTAAATATGAAGCTGTGACTATGATTTTTGCGCTGTGTGGTGAAGAGTGAATTTGCAGTTTATTTCTGTTTTACCTGCCCATTTTAATGGGCTTTTTTAACTATGTAACTTCTTACTCTTGTTAAGCTAAGAATAATGGAAAAACAAGGTCTTAAAAAGTACAGCATGAGCTTTGTTTTTAAATATTACATTTTATGTTTAGGAAGATAAAGTTAAGACCAAGTAATCAATTTACAAACAAATAACCATTTTAATACCCTGTGTTTTGATAATGCTAGTGGTTCGCTAATAAACAGTGTTTGCCTTATTCAGCAATGCTGTGTTTTAAATCTCAAAGTGCCAGATGCTATAGTCATAATACACAAAAAAGAAATGTACACAGCAAGAATTTACCCCTCAGTGCTCACTTTAGAGGAACAATTTAGTAAAATGAGAGCTGTTCTGTTTTGAAGTATTTTCAAGCTTTGACTTGTCTGCCTAGTTTTTAAGTGTGCCCTGTCTGTGAGCATTGTGGTTTCACATGGGTTCTTGTAGAGGCATTGGTAGAAATGCAAGTCTGTTGGATACATTCCATCAATGTCTTACCCTATTATAGAATTCTATATGAATTATTAACCTTATGGAGCTATTGAATGTGATGGATTCATTTGCTGCTTCTATTTTTAGACCTGTTTCACTACTCAGAAGTGATTTAAAATTTACTTAAAATTGTACCGAGCAACTTTCTGATAGTTGAAATCAACTTTAAATATTCCTACAACAATTTTCATGTATATTTAACATTCTTGTTGCTTGATGAATATCTGGTGATGATGGGTCTGTGAAGAATTCACACAATGCCAAATTCATTTCTTTATTAAACAAGACTTGTTTGCACTACCCAAACAGATTTTATCAGCATACCACTAGTAATAGAGAGGGAAAAAAAGAAGAAATTGAGAGCCATAATTTGCAATCTGTTGTTTTTTCCTACGTACACCATAAGTTTACAAAGTACAGTGACAGATTCAACCAGAACATGTTTTCCTTTTGGGTAGTTTTTTTTTCCTCTGAAAGCTGTAAGCCAAAGAGCTTTCCTAGGCAAAAAAGGCTAGAGCAAATTAGATTTCTTCTGAGACATACTTTTATAAATCTTCTCAAGAGTTCTCTTTTCCTGTCCTGTGATATTTCTCAGCCTTTTTAAAATGAGACACCTAGTCTTTTGAGGAGGAAAAAAAATGAGTGTCATCAACAGTGTTATCACAATGGTTTTGATTTACATCCAAATAAAAATCAGGCTTAATTCTGTTAATATCTGTTGATTTGTGTTCTCCAATTTTGTTCCATTTATTCATTTAGATTTATGAAAACGTGCAAATCATATAATCATTAAGGTTGAAAAAGGCCTATTAGATCATCGAGTCCACATATATATATTCCTAGTACTGAGAAAATTTGAAGTTATTGAACTGCATTGTTAGGTTAGAGTTTACATTTTAAGAACTGCTGCCCTAACAATATGTGGCATGTGTAAAGTTCCTAACAGGGTAAAGTTCATTGGTTTTCATGGATACCTGGTTAGCAGTTATTGATGGGGATTTTTAACCTGTACAGTGCACACTTTCCCACTTAATCTAGCCTTAGCATATTTGCATTAGCGAAGTTCCTCATTAAGGGCTGTAGTCCTTAATAGGCATGTTTTCCTAAACTATTTTGTCCTGGGGTGATTTTATGATGCTTGTATCTCCATTTGTCTCTTTAGCCCAGAAATAAGTTTTGCACCTTTAAGACTGGTTCTGAGAGCGAAGGGGGAAAGAGAAGAAACGCGGAGTTTGCTTTCAGAAACTGTACTCCTCCACATTGCTGCTCCTGGACTTTGTTGTCTGCAGCATGGACAGACAGTGGGACAGAGCTCTCCTTTGCTTTTTAGTTAGTTTTTAGCTAGCTGAGGCAGAGAAGTTCCCTGGACTGTGTTTTTTTTTTTCTTTTTCTTGGAACTGTTTGAACCTGCTCTGGACTGAAAACCCAGAAGAGCACCAGGAGTTCACATCTGTGGCTCGCTGGGGCAGGGCTTGGGCCATGGCATTTTTCCAGTGCCAGAGGGACTGATAACAGACTAAGTGAGCCGAGCTACAGCCCACAAAGGGGACTTTCTGAGTTTGACATCTCTTCAAAGTGGCAAAAGTTTTTATTGTTTAATATTGTTCAATTTTTGTGCTGGTGAATGCTTTGCCTGTTAGATAAACAGTTTTTTTCCACTTTTCTCCAAGGAAATCTTTTCCCGAACCAGTTGGGGAAGAGGCCACGTGGATTTGCTTTCTAGAGGAAACCCTTGAGAGATTTTCTCCCAAATTTACCCTAAACCAGGACAAAAGCCAGGGCCATTAATATTTATTCTGAAGCCAGTGATTTGTTCATTGCAGGATAGTTTAAGTCCTATCAGCTTTTAGAGGCTTAGCCTAGCTTAGCCTAGCTTAAATATCAAAAATTGGTTAGAAACTGTTGTAAATAGTTAATAGTTGCTAAGCATATACTGTTAAAAGGTTTGGTTATTGTAAAAGGGGTTAAAAGGGTAGCTATAAGAAATATGGTACTCAACTTACTGTATTGCATCTAAGTAAAGTGCACCTCCCCCAAGCAAAAACAAGCCAGCCTGGACAGAACTGTGAGAGACAATCAGTGCCTTAACCTTCATGCAATTGAAGGATCCCAACCGAAACTAATCCAAAGGAACAAAAAACAGTATAAAAGGGGGCATCCAAGTCAGTGAGAGTGTGCCACTCGACCCTGAACATTGGGAACACCCCTGCTCAGAAGGAAGAAGATCCAGTGCCGGCTCTGCAGCATCCTAGCTTGTTGTTGACCAGGAATGCTCCTGCTCTACCCACGGACCCCCCTATGCCTTATAATAAAAGCTGAAATCACTTTAGTACCAGGAGTGTGTTACCGTTTATGACATTAAATATTTATGTATATATTATACATTAATCCTATTTGCAGTTAATATCCTAAATTCAAAAAAATCCATAGAATGGTATCAAGAAACCTCTATCAAGTTTTCTGTATTTCAAAATCCAAGATTTCAGACTTGAATAGCTGACCAAGAGAAAATAAAACCCTTTCTACAGTAAAAAGTTACTTTATCATTAAAAGGGAGACACAAAGCCTTTTGTTTCTACATGAGATTTGCAAACCTTGTGTCCTAGGGTGACGTTACGATGCTTGTATCCCCAGTCGTCTGTCCTGTTATGCTGGATATTATGCTCTGTACCTTCAAGACTGGCTCTGAAAAACAAAGTTTGTTTTGTTATCAGCCTGCTCACTCCCACACAGACGGTACATAGGTCTGCTTTTGGGTTTTTTTTCTTTCACTTTTTGCCCTTGCTTTGCTCTTGCTCCTGCCTTTCTCTCCTGCTTTTGCTTGTTAGCTAGTTTAGCTAGGCAGTCCAAATTTTTTCCTGGACTGTTTTTTTTTTTTTTTTCCCTTTCCTTGGAACCATACGAACCTGCTCTGGACTGGGACCTGGGAAACATCGAGAATCTGCATTTTGTGGCCTGCAGCAGCCATTCCCAGTGCTGGAGAGGCCGATAACAGAGCGACCATTCCCAGGAGAGACTTCCTGAATTTGAAATCTCTTCAGAACGGTGAAAGAGTTTTGTCATCCAGTATTGTTCATTTTGTGTGTTGGGGGGTGCGTTGCCTGTTAAATAAACAGGTTCTTTCCACTTGCCTCTGAGGAATCTTTTCCCGAAACCGGTTGGGGGGAGGGGCCACGTGGGTTGGCTTTTCTGGAGGGGCCCCTTTGGGGGTTTTCTCCCAAATTTGCCCTAAACTAGTACACCTTGCTCCTTGCATAATTTTTTTTTCTTTTCTGCATGCAGCATTGTGTTTGTCTTAATTGTATGTATCTGATTAGGAAGAATTCTGTTCCGAATATGTAAGACATCCTTATTACAGACTTAACTTCTGTCATACATTTAAGTTTGTCATTAATTTGCTGGTTATATGTCACAGTAGAGACAGACAAGATACCTTTTTTTCATGCAGCAATAGCCAATCTTTATTGTTCACAGCTCCTATTTATATGGTTTTCTAAAAGCATTGAAGCGATAGGCAGAATAAATAGTCTCCACAACCTGATGTAGTTAAGAAGTGGGGATGTTTTGTCAGTGCCCTGGCACAAAGCGAGATAGTTCTCCTGAAACTTGTATGCCGAGTTCTGGTTCTGAGCTCCCTTTTATTTGTAAAGGTGTTCCATATACATTACATTGCACAACTTCTTCATGCATATTCAACCCTTAGCCCTGCCTGTCCTCGCCTCGCATGGTGATTAGGTCCACGCCCTTTTGAGCATGTGTTGTTCCTGGTGGTGGTTGCATGGGGGTCTTTTGGTGGTCTCTGAGGCCAAAGGAAGTAGTCTTCCTCCCGACTGAACTTTTCTCCTTTGTGCGTGTGCTTTGGTCCCTTGGTGCTTATCTGAGTATGTCTGTGGATTTTGATCAGCTTGGAGACAGAGGAGCTCCTTATCTAGGTTCCTCATATTCCTTGATCCTCTCTCAGTATTGTTCCTTATCGCAAGAAGCTTCAGAAATTTGCATTTTCCTATGCCCTTTGTACTGTGGCAGAGGTTTCTTAAGTAAAAGGTTAAAATTCAACACACAATCCTAAAAGATAAAATTTAAATGCTTAATTAATATTGCTAACTTAAGCAAGCCCCCAGAAACCTCTATTTCAGCACCGTCTTTAATTCTAGTTGGTTAGTAACTTTTTGCTACCCAGTTCATTGGTTAGTAGTTGCTAGAGTAACATGCTCGCCAAAACCTTTTTCTCCTAAAGATGTTTACATTCTTTTTTCATGGGTACAGAATGATTCCCAAGGGTACAAATTCTTTTTCTCACAGGTATTTGTCAGGCCAGCTGTTAGCCATACTTAGCCAAAGTAGCAGGCCTGAGCCATTTTACAAGGCCTTTCTTTTGCAAGGTTTTACCTATATGCAAGTTATACAAGGTAATATTTTCTTACTAAGACAGTATGCTGAATTGCATTCCTAACAATGCAAGTGAGAACAACATAGAAGAGATTAAGGTACATAAATACAGAGGTTTACTGCTATTTTATACTCTGTCAGGTCCATCTGCTGCCCCCACAAATAAAAAAAAAAAAAAAGGGACAGATTTCTCAAAGGTTCAGACCCATGTCTGCAAGCCCCTTTATAATGGTGATGGGGGTTGGGTTTTTTTTTCTTTCCTTTTCTTTCCTTGTTACTTGTGGAATTTTTTCCTATTGAGTTGCTAAGAAGCACTGATGACTGGGAACTCCTCTGGTTTTTTGGGAGTTTCTCTTGGTGGGGGGGACAGGACACAGAGATACCACAAGAATAGAGACAGGTAAAAAAAGACTAAGGGCTGGGAAGTTGGGGACTCTCACTCGCTCTCAGCTTTCGGAGGAGGATGGTCGAGCCGCTGCTTGGGGAAAGGAATTTCGCTACCACTGCTATAACCCTGCTGGGAGCTGTCTTCCTTCTGTTGCTAGACCCCCGCACCCCTGCCCTGCCTGGACATCTCATCCACCGCCCCAGGATTTTCTGCTCATCCCTGCCGTTCCAGCCTGCTGCTTCTGAGAGTCCTGCTAGGGGCACCGGGATCAGTTGCCCCAGGGGTTTGTGAAGCGAAGCCTCTCCTCCATCCCTACCCATCTCAGCCGAGCTGCCATTGCCACGTGCTCCCCTGCTCCCCGGGCTCGCACCTACCCTGCCCACCGGGAGCCTGCCAGCGCTCCTTCCGGCTGTGACCGTAACTACACCAAAGGGGAAAGTACCTGCAGCTAAAAAGGCTGTTACCAGGTTCCTGATTCTGTTATTATTAATGCTGTAGTTGTTTTGTTTGCCTTGCTATACATACTAGTAAATAACTGTTATTCCTAGTCCAGTATCTTTGCCTGAGAGCCCCTTAATTTCAAAATTATAATAATTCGGAGGGAGGGGGTTTACATTCTCCATTCCAAGGGAGGCTCCTGCCTTCCTTAGCAGACACCTGTCTTTCAAACTGAGACAAATGGGTTTGCATGGCAGGGTTTTAATAGCAAGGGGAAGGGAGCTACAGGAGTGGCTTTTATGAGAAGATGCCAAAAGCTTCCCCTGTATCCAGTAGAGTGAATGCCAGCTGACTCTAAAATGGACCTACTTCTAGTCAAGGCCAAGCCAATTGGCAATGATGGTAGCACCTCTGGGATAGCATTATTTAAGAAGGGGAGAAAACTGCTGCACAACAGCAGCTGGGGGAGAGATGGGTGAGAATATGTGAGAGGAACAACTCTGCAGACACCAAGGTCAGTGAAGGAGGAATGGGAAGAGGTGCTCCAGGTGCTGGAGCTGAGATTCCCCTGCAGCCTGTGGAGGTCTACGGTGGAGCAGAGATCCACCTACAGCTCATGCAGGACCTCATGCTGAAGCAGGTAGATGCCTGAAGAAGGCTGTGACACTGTGTGGAGCCTGTGCTGGAGCAGGGTCCTGACAGGACCTGTGACTGTGGAGAGAGGAGCCCACGTTGGAGCAGGTTTGCTGGCAGGACTTGTGACTCTGCAAGGGACCCATGCTGGATCAGCCTGTTCCTGAAGGACTGCACTCTGTAGAAGGGATTCACCCTGAAGCAATTCTTGAAGAATTGCAGCCCGCAGGAAGGACTCATATTGGAGAAGTTTGTGGAGGACTGTTTTGTGTGGGTGGGACCCCATGCTGGAGCAGGGGAAGAGTGGGAGGAGGAAGGAGTGGCAGAGATAATGTGTGATGAATGTCATTACTGTAATCCCATTCCCCATCCCCCTGTGCTGTTTGGAGGGAGAAGCTAGAGAAATTGGGAGTGAAGTTGAACCCTGGAAGAAGGGAGGGGTTGGGGGAAGTTGTTTCAAGATTTGTTTATATTTCTCATTATCCTACTCTGATTTGATTGGTAATAAATTAATTTTCCCAAGTTGAATCTGTTTTGCCTGTAATTGTTGAGTGATCTCTCTATCTTTATCATGTTCTGTGAGTCTTTTGTTACATTTTCTCTCCCTTGTCCAGCTAAGGAGAAGGAGTGATAGAGCAGATTTGGTGGGCACCTTGTGCCCAGCTACGTTCAAACCACTACAGTCCTTTTTGGTGCCCTATTGCTCCCTCTCCTCAGCTGGACATGAGAGAGAAAATAAGATGGAAAACAACTCATGGGTCAAGATAAAGCCAGTTTAATAAAGCAAAAGCAAAGCTGTGTGTGGAAGCAAAGGAAGAACAAAAGATTTGTTCTCTACTTCCCATCAGCAAATGATGTCCAGCCACTTCATGGGAAGTAGGGCTTCAGTATGTGTAGTGGTTGCTCTGGAAGGCAAATATAGTAGTAGTGAATGACCCCCCCCCCCCTCCTTCTCTTAGCTTTTGTATCTGAGCTGTCATTATATGGTATGGAATATCCCTTTGGCTAATTTGGTTCAGTTGTTCTGGTTATGTCCCCTTACAAGATCTTGCCCACCCCCAACCTATTGGCCTTTGGGGATGTTGAGGGATGTTGAAGAGACAGTGCTCATGTTGTGCCACTGCTGCTCAGCCGGAGCCAAAACACTAGTGTGTTCTCAACACCTTTCTAGCTCACAATGCAAAGCACAGCGCTGTAAAGGCTGCTATGGGAAAATGAACTCCAATATAAAAAAAGGGTGTGAGGGAAGACCCAGGGAACTACAGACCTGGTAGTCTAACCTCAGTTCCTGGAAAAATTATGGCGAAGATTATGCTGAGTACTACTGAAAGGCATGTAAACAACAGTGCAATTATCAGGAACAGTCAGCATGAGTTCACAAAAGGAAAGTCTTCTTTAATTCTGTATTCTATGATATAGTCCCCCACCTAGTGGATGAAGGGAAGGGGGTAGATGTAGCTTTTCTGGATTTTAGTAAGGTTTTCAATACTGTCCCTCATAGTTGACCAACTGTGTGAGGAGTAGTACAGAGTGCAGTGGATGAAGAACTGGCTAAAGGGCAGGGCTCAAAGGGTTGTAGTGAATGGGGCAACATCTGGCTGTTGACTGGTCACCAGTGGCATTCCTCAGGGCTCAATTCTATGTCCAGTCTTGTTCAATACATTTACCAGTGATCTGGATTCAGGAGTTGAATGCACCCTTAGTTGTCAGAGATCAGACAGCTACAGAAGCTGAACTGGGTAGCACCACAGACCTTTTAGCCCTGGTACAGTGAAAGCCGAGGGACAGTTAAGGCAAGAACAGAAGTGAAGACATCATGTCTGGTCACTCTGACCCTTTAACACTGACCGCTTTGATGAAGGAAGATGCAACAAGGTCTTTACTGGTGAAAGAGATAACAAGAACATTACTAGCATAAGAAGAATAATCAGAAGATTGTGTTTCTAAGGGGACTGGGACAAAGGGGTTGGAGTAGAAAATTTTGCAAGAACATAGTTACCTATAAATACTGGTAAACTGTGTAATAAATTGGCTTTGCTTTGCTGGCATAAGCAGTGTGAAAAATGCATATTATATGACTGGCTCTTCACAAATATTAAAATGAATACTATATGTGTTATGTTGGAAAGTTATGCTGTATTAATCTCTTTTAAGTAGTGTGGTAAATATAGTTTTTAGGCTATAGCATAATATTAAAAAAAAAGCTATGTGATCTAAGATACTTTTTGTAACTAGCTCAAGGAATGCAAAAGATAATCAAGAAATTCTTTGCATTATCCTCTCTGGATGGAGATACAACAGGATTCCAAGAAAAGAATTATTGCCTCCTTCTCGGGAAAGCTCAGACTTGGAAGAACCAAAGAAGATTGATTTACAAGATGAAGANGAAAGAGGGAAGTTGAAATTAAACAGAAACACCCTAG
>WBNO01031257.1:0-59379 GCA_013400575.1 Peucedramus taeniatus
GGTATGGAAGCTTTGCAATATGATACCAACATCGGTTATTTTCTCCAATTCAGGAAGAAAGTTTATTTCTTCTTGCAGAGGCGCAAATGTGACTCTGGATATAATGCAGGGAAAACTTTGTGTGCCTTGTTAGAAGGTGTCAGGTGGAGGTTTACAATAGGCTGAGCTTCAGCTGACACACATGCCCTGGGCCAACTGTTCACCTCCTGCTCTCCCCCTCTGATGTGCAGCAGATAAGAGTGTAAGGCAGCCTTGCTACCTCAAGACAACCATTTACTCGGAGAGAGGTCCTTTTAGAGGTGTTTTGCTCCACAGAAGCAAAGCCAGTCTGCCAGGGCTGATCCCTGAAATCTAGTAATGTGGCTAATTGAAACCACTTGATTTTGAATGCTTGGTATTTGTTTGCACACAAGATGTAGTCCACGCCTTTTTTGGAGAAGCCATCAGGCAACTGATGATTACATACAAGAATACAGACATCTAATTGTGTCATTTGTAAATTGGCACTTTGTCCAGAACCCATGTGAGGTGCTGAGGTCTGCTCTGTTTCCCAGGCAGCTCCTTGGAGCCTCATCAGGAATTTTCTGGGCCCTTGCTAAACCAGCTGCTGTATTTCATAGATGAGTTGCAAGTGATTTCTAAACAGTGGTTGTAAAGCTTCCTGGGATGAATAGATGTGACAAAAATGCTTGATTTCAGCTCTGCTCTTGAGCTGCTGTCAGATACAGCTCAGGATTAAGTCAGAAGCCGAGCACAGCCCAGGAAACAATTCCTGTTCTGTTCTTATATCATTGCACTTGGCACAAACTTGATACAGAGAGAAATAATTGGTGGGGCTTCTTAGCTGATGAAATATATATTTCTGTCTCAAAAACTTCTGGAGTTTCCCAGTGAGCTACTGAAGATTTAAATCCAGTGAGGAATTTGGTTTCTTTATATAAGCTTGCACAAGGTTGCCTAACTTCTTTCCATTGAGGGTAGCAGAGCACTGGAACAGCTGCCCAGGGAGGTTGTGGACTCTCCCTCTCTGAAGACATTCTGGCTTCTATGCCACCTGCTCTAGGTGACCCTGGCTTGGTTAGAGGGTTTAGAGTGGATGATCCCCAGAGGTCCAGACATTACTGGTTGGTAAGCCCCATTCCTATTTCTATGTCCAAGCAGATTGCCTGACTCAGAATATCCCAGGCCCATACATTTCCATGAACATTTTGCAGCTTTGTGGTGCCTAAGCACACTGTTTCTCAGTTCAGCCTTTTCCAGGCAGTGCCCAGACAGCCACAGGCCTTTCCTGCATCACAGCATGTGTGGGGATGTCTGTGTCATGTTATATAAAAACCCAGGACTTTTGCACAGGTG
Source organism: Peucedramus taeniatus (assembly GCA_013400575.1). NCBI lineage: Eukaryota > Metazoa > Chordata > Aves > Passeriformes > Fringillidae > Peucedramus > Peucedramus taeniatus. Next base: position 1,357 of record WBNO01031257.1, read on the forward strand.
ACCACATCTTCCATTAGGCCAGTTTGATATTTTACCTCAAGGTATATTAAGCACAATAAAAGCATACTTGGCTGTATAGCCTTTTACTTCATGATTTCAATGTAACATAGCTTTTTACCCAGACAGAATAACTAGGAAGCATTTTTTACCACAGCAGTAGGACTTGACTGAGAAGGTCAAGGGAGAATGAAATGAGACTTTTTTTGTAAAAGAATCAAAGTCCTACACAATGGAGAAATTTCTGTTCCAGGAGCAAATAATTGCACACAACTACATTTATCTATAAGTGAGAGAATTTATTTGAACCAATTTTTCAAATACAGACATCTGTATTATTCTCACTTCTCAGGAATGTTTTCTGCTCATTTTTGAAGCTTGCAACCTTAAGACAATATTCAGGACATATGTGTGTACATTAGATCTCTGCAGATGGACACATTCATAATGCACAAGTACAATGAGTGAGAGACTCTTTCCAGATCCTCACACAAGAGCATCGGAAATGGGCCGCTCTAATTGTCAAGTTCTGCTCTTTTTAGCTTCCAGTCACAGTTCTTGATACTCTCTAGGCTGTAGCCACCTTCTTCAGGCCCCGATTTATTACTGTGTTACTTCAGCTGTATGCCAGTGGAACTCCTCAAAATAGGGCTTAGGTGATGCACAGGGATTTGTTTTATTCATTGGGAACAGGCGCGAGCAGAAAAACCAAGCTATTGGGTGAACAGTTCACCTGGGATTTTCTTTTGTGAGAGTAGTCTAGGTCTCAGGCTGGGATTTCTGTTTTAGGAGTGACCAGTGGTGCTGGGTGTGTAATACATGAATCTTGATGTTCAGAGCATACAGGGGACCTGTGGCTTGGACCCCAGTAAGGTGTCTCAAGTTGGGCACTCCAGATGTGAGTCACTGGGGTCACTAGCCTGTTCTGCAAATCTCGACCTTCACCTCTTCTTCCAAGTATTGCTCAACAGAAGAATGTAGTAATAAAGCATTGTAGGTAAGAATGCAGGCTCGCACATGACCTGAGATCAACACCCTGAAAAATGGATAGAGGGTAGCGCCTTCAGGACCACCTAAATGACTCATGATCTTCAGTTCCCTTTTGGGAAATGACTGGATAATTTCAGGCCTGAGACCCCCAAATGCACTGCAGAGAGGAGTTTGGACATCCTTCAGCATCTGGGCCTTAGGAACTTGCGTCTCTTTAAAAGCCAGTGAAATGTGTGCTCTCAAGTGCTCATGTCACTTAGGTTATTCTGAAAACTGTACCCTATATACATATAGGTAGATAAGGGACAGACTTTCACAGGCACAAGTGGCAGTTAGACATGTAACTCCCATTGATTTCTTTTTCCCCCTCAGGGACCTGGAAAATCCCCCCCTCCCCGAGGAGTTGAATCCTCCTCTCGCATTATCTTCACACCAGATTAACACCACTGTTTCCAGTGGAGTGACTCCTGAGTTACCCCAGTGTGAGCGAGAGAAGAACCAGTCCTGAGGTGCTCTAAATATCCAGTGAAAGTGCTAATGTGGCAATGCAGAAAAGCAGGGAATCTGAGCACAGGCCTGGAAGAGAACCCTCAGCGTCACCTCTGGTGCTGCTGAGCTGCAGGTGACCACCAAGCAGACTTCTTAGCCAAGAGGAACCACAAAAACATTCATTCAAATCCTTCTCTCCACCTCTGCAAACCACAGCTACTCTATTTCCTTCCTAAGACACCTATAACAAACAACAGATCTTCAGTATGAAAAGTCACAAGTGCTAGTTTGCTGTTTGGAGACCACAGGAAAAAAGAAATAACTCCTGAGGGGAGTTCGGTATGAATTCCCTCTTCCTTTTTTTCTTCTTTCCTTTTTTTTTCTAAACTCCTCTCCATCAGTCATGGCTATTTCTTTCATCTAGAGTAATGTTTCCCAAGCAATGCTATTTTTGTGGTCACCATGGGTGGGTTCATTCTGGCTAAAGCCTCTCATGGGGCTGCATTAGGGTTTAGGATTGGAAAACACTGGGTCTGAAGGGATCTCAGCAGCATGCCCTTCCCCTCCCTTTGGAATATGGCCCACGGAAAAGCTCCTTGGCTGATGCAACTATTGCATGGGTTGTGGGATTTCATCTGCTATCAGTGCAGACAGTCAGAATGGCACAAGCATTGCAAAGCAGACCAAATTCATGCTTACAATCTACTGCATTGATGGGGAGTCTATGTTGGATTTTTTTCACTTTTTCAAAGCTTAGCCCAGTGAAATGTAGTAGTGAAATGTCAAGAGTTGGCCTACAGCTGGTACGAGCATTCAGGATAGCTGTGGGTCACTGGCATATCTTACAACAGGGACATGGAAAAAGCCCCTCAGGACTCTGAATTTCCACAGCACTGAATGGTGAAGTCAGGCACCATATTCCCAGTGTGAGTCACTCTGACATGCCCTGCCCTTTTCTTACACGCAATAACAACCACAGGCACCTCTAGGCAAACCTATATCCTCTTCAGGGAGAGAGAATTAGATTCATACTCCCTGGGGAATTCCTGTAGGTTGTTACAGCAGGAGTAGTAGAAAATCTTCAACTACTCTGCTGATGACTCTTTGCCCCACTCTTTACTTCTGGGACCTCCTGCCTCTTCTGCTGCTTTCAGCTCACTTGATGTCTTGCTAGAAAAATCATTCCTCAAATACCCTTGTTCTCTTTCCAATTTCCGTCCCATGTTACATCCTTTATAGTGTTTCCTTTTAGCCTTTGAAAATCTGGCTGAAGAGGTAACTCAAGAAAATCCAAATGCTTTTCTCTGCTCTCTTCCTGTACCCTGAAGACAGCCCAGCTTCCTATACAAATCTTGTGTATTACACATTAAACCACTGCCTGCTCAAGGCAGGGTTTGTCTCTGTGCTCTCTCTCACGCTCTCTTTGCCCTGACTCTCTGGCAGGATCAGGACATGGTACAATAGTAAAGATAGGGGGTGCTTGGTTACAGCAGTAATTTTAAACTGGAACCAAGGGAGAGGAATTAGTATTTAAATTTAGGTTTGCAGTTGGTAACCACATATCCTGTTCTCTTTGGGGGGAGGGGGGGGGGAAGCAAAACGCAAAACCCAACCCTTTGTTCTCTAAGCAACATGGCAAAGTATGTTCTTACAAACGGTGACAAAACACGCGCGATGCCCCAACCATCAGCCAAGGGGGAGGCAACATGCGAAATACAAAGGTAAAACATCCCTGGGGAGAGAAAGTTGTTTCATTTTTTGAGGAGGGAGGAAGGCCTATGTCCAGGAAGACATGAGAAGTGGTTTTCTTTTCCTTATAAAGTTAAAAATAGTAATAGCAAAGTGGAGGCAAGATGAAAACTTTGGGGTCTGAAATCAGAAGAGCAGGGAAACCACATGGTCTTTGCAGAAACAGGCAAGACAGAAAACCTTTCAAAATGGTCATGACAGGAGAGAAGGCCAAACAAAAATTATGGTCCCTCCTTCCTGCCTCCTCCCAAACACCTCTCCCACAAATCCGGGGAGCTGAACCTCAGTTCTCTCAACTTGGTGCTAGAGACACGGGGTGTCTGCAGTGTCTGCGTTGGGCTGGGCTCCTTGTGTGCTACGAACAGCAAACATACTGTACACCTCTCCTCCCTACACCTCAGCCCCGTGTCCCTCAGAGCTCTCCTTCCCAAACACCATCCACACCCCGCTGCTTCCATGGCAGACATGGGTGGGGTGGTGAGACCTGACATACGGTCCAAGCAATGCCTGATGTCTGCGCTACATTTGCTGAATTGAGGTCAGGCTGGAAGGTGTCTCAGGGTTTACCACCCATCATGACATGGGACTATTAGCATATATATCATTTATGAAGTATGACACAATACCTATCTGTCAGTCAGCCCATCTTTCTATCTATTTAGTCTGTCTAATCTACTTTAGCTATCTATGTTTCACTATCTCTATCAATCATCTATTGCTCCATCTTATCTAATTTCTTCCTGTCTCTCTCTCATCTTTTGCACTCTAATCTTTCTTTCTCTAGCTATACTCCCCTCTCTCTCCCTATCATCCCTCTATCCACATGAAAATCTTTTCCCCCCTCATCTCTCTAATCCCTGTTTTTAAAAATCTTTGTCCAATCTATCTCCCACTCTCTCTTTCCCTCTCTTTAGAAATAACTCTCCCTGTCTCTCTCTCTCTCTTATTTCTGCAGAATGCCAGGAAGCACATGGAAATGAATCCTGACGTGTTTTGATGGCACTTCCAGTGAGCAGTCTACGTTCAAAGTGATCATTTCTGAGGAGATACTACATCTTTTCTCCCTATTTCCAACAAAGAGATGGAGGAGAACAAAGGAGTAGGACAAGGAGTGCCAGCCAGCCCTCTGAAGGCCATGGGGCTGCCACTCCAGGAAGCATCGGCCACCAAAGGACATTGGAGCTGTCAGTAATACCATCTTTTGGTCTTCCTGCTGTGAGGACAATTTCGTCTTGGTCCTGCAGCATCATCTTGGTCCTGCAGCATCACACAGTTATGCTGCAGGGCACTCTGGCTGTCATTGCCAATGAGGCCAGGAAGCCATGCAGGAGCTGCTGGGAAAGCACATTAAAATAATCAGGGCAGTGAAAGAGCAATAATTAGCTTTTATGAAAGTCCAGATATATCTAAATATATTTTAACTGTTTGCTCTCACAGCTCATAAAGACAGCAGCAGACCTAGATGGCTACACAGGCTCGGGGTTTGGTGTCTGTCAGTCTTCCACTGGGACAGGCTGGTTTTCACCAGGGAACAGCCCCACAACCTGTGGGAAGCAGTAGTGGAGATTTAGGAGGTGGGGCTCTGCCCACAGCCAAAAATGACAGCTGAAAGCCTTGGCCCTCATTAGAGCTGGGTGAAACACCCTCAGTTCAGCAGGAGCAAGAATGAGGTATTTCTCAAAGTGCCACCAACTGGCTCCTAGGCCACCAGGCCTTGTCCTGCCCGTGTGCCTATTTATTCAATAAATATTGAATAATAATTGGCCCAATTTATTTTGCCAAATAGAACACTTCTGGGGGGCCATGCTATGCTACTAAGGGACTTCACCTCCAGCCCAATGGGGTGAACATCATCCTACTGTGGCAAGAAGCCCAGGTCCTAGGGCCCTGTCCCCTCACAGCCCTTGGCACACCCCTTGGCAGGGGTCAGACCTTGGGTATAGATCAAAGCTGATCCCTCTACAGGCTCATACCTCCAAGGTCGCCATGGTTCCCCAAATCAGGGCCTAGAGATCTCCTAGAGAGATGCTTTCAATGATCTTTCCTAAAACTGATTTTGCTACTTTCATTATTTATGTTAGTCAGTGCTAGCATCTTGCTCAACATCCAAGCCTGCTCCCCTTAAAAATCCCCTCAGTAGTGCCAGGGAAAGCAGTCAGTCACTGACTTGTGGCCAAGGACCACAGCTGGGCCACGCAAGAAGTGGCCCACCAAAGACCACAGGCCAGCAGGAAGTACAGCAGCATAGAAATGCGACACGGTGGTATTAATGATAATTATTCTCATTTATTATAATTATTGTTCAGTTTGAAAAAGGAGCCTGGAGCCAAGCATTATGCTAATTGGCACATTTTCTAGTTGTTATTTTAGTTCTGAAAACAAACTGGGGTTTAGTATTCTTTGTTTGTTTGTTTGTTGTGTTTGGTCTTTTGTTTGTTTTTTTCTTTCATTCATTCCATCACATTGAAAAAGGAAGAAAAGAACCTTTTTTCCCCCCTCTTTTGTTTTAGCTCACTCAGTAAGTCTGGACTCCTCAGATGAACGTAACATTGCACACACACACACTTGGAGAAGAGAGAGAGAGAGAGAGCTCGCAGTGGGCAGACAGACACACGCACGTGCCAGGTCAAAGAACTCTGATACAGTGTAAGAATTTTCCCAAAATGATTGGATCATCATTACCAAAAACTTGCCATAACAACACCAAGAAACAAAGAAATGTTTAAGCCACACTGTTTGACTGGAATTTTTCCTGCTTTTTTTTTTTTTTTTCCTTTAAATGTTTGCCACACAGAGAGAAAAAGGGTTTAAGTGGTAATGGGAGAGGGACAGACACAGGCTCACAGATGTGAGCAGGAAGGGGGGAAATTGAGATTGGGGTGGGAAGGAAGGATAGAGGATAGGGGGAGGGAGGGAGGGGCAATGGGGAGTAATTTCTTAATGTTCAGGCATTTTCTTGGTCCGCCTTGCTCGCTTCTTCTTTCACCTCTTCCTGCTGGGCACTTTCAGTAGGTTTGGTTTCTTCTACAGCATCTAATGGGAAAGAGATGGTCCAGCGTTAGTCAGCCATGATCTAGAGCATCCTGCATGTGCACACAGCCTGATGGGCTGCATGGCTTCAGGCTTCTCCCTCTCCAAAGTCACCCAGGTCTCAAAGTCCCTAGAATTTCTGCAGCATGAAGAGAACATGCCAAGGTTCAGCCCAGCAGGTAAATGTAGCTCTCACAATACACCTTCAGCCAGAAAGCATGTGCCACTGGAAGGAGCTGCCCTTGCTCGCTGCTGATGCGCTAGAAAACCATTGTTCACTTCTTTAGGGGCATTGATTGGACTCCTGGCTTATCAGCTAGATCACAAACCCCTTTACAGAACCCACTGACTGTACCAACCACTGCTGAATCATTGTCCCCCAATTACAATATGGATACTCCCAGCCGAGACTTAAAGAGAGTCACAAAGAACAAACTCTATACGCACTTGAAGCCCTTCCCCAGAGGGAAAAACGTTATACCCTGTGACTCAGACTTCTCTCACACTGAACAGAGATCTAGAGAAATGTCTCTAGCCTTCAAGAATGGGAACCTTCATCCAGAGGTTGCCATATCCCTCCAGTTTTCTAGTCTCTGCTTTCAAAAGCAAAGCTGCCCTGGGGTGAAACAGTGAGTATAACTGGGAGCTGGGTCTGCCTGTCAGTCAAACACCTTGTTCTGGCACACCATTCACATGAGAAGTTAAAACTACTGCTAGGAGCTATCCCACAATGAACTAGACAGAGGATCAGAACCCAGGAGAAGGCAGAGGCAACCAGGAGCTACGAGACAAATGAAAGGAACACCCCTCAAGATGGAGTGCTCTCACTCCTGGTTTCATCTAGCCCATGCCTCCTTCATTGCAGCAGGACAGATTTAATTGTCTCGGAGCTTCTACTGCCCAGCTCTCATCAGGTTACACTAGCATGTTCCCAGCCTCTTTCAGAAACAGTGCATGTATTGTGTGAATTGCTTTTTACAGGACAAGGTGGTGGTGGACCCAAGGCTGCACAGCTGTAAGACAGAATAATGCACAAGGGTCTTTGTGCACTGTAATGACTGGTCTGTTTCATTGCCATCTCTCCCTTTTCCTCACTGGCTCCCAGTCCCACACATACACAGCCCATGGAGAGGTCAAGCAAGCAGCTATCCAGACTTGGGATAAAGAACAGGGAAAAGAAACAAGCACTGAAGGAGGACTGGGTGGTGTGGGACAGACCACATGTCATTGGTATGACACATACTGTACCCATCTCTTTCAGAGACCACTGTGGATTCCCTGCACGGTTCCTGGCTTCTCTGATGGGCTATCAAACTACATTGTACCAGTAAATAAAATGGGCCAGGGACTCCTCCCTGGCCCCGAGGCTGACTGGCACCCCACAGCTTATGTCCATATGGGGTAGCTGTGTCTAGGACCTGTCTGATGCAAAGCTACTTGGTGTACACAAAAATCACACCAGGGCCTGTGCTGCCAGTGTAACAATGAGGACGTTCAGTTGCCAGTGTTTAGTTTGTGAGGATTAGCATCCTCATGCCCATGTTTCAGGAGAATACTAACTGGGATGTGAAACGTTCCTTGCTGACATCGTTCATGCATTTTGGCCTGGTCCATTTGATGCCATCAGATGGCAGACTTGTATTTGCTTCCAATACCAATACTGGCAGTAGGTGCTACATTCCTACTTCCCTCTTCCCCTCAGCTCTGTTAGCCTAGGTTTTAAACATGTTCCTAAGCACCAATTCCTTATGAATCACCTTTAAGTTGTGTGCAACTTTCCATTCCGAATCATCTTCACTAAAGGCCCTGCTTCTGGACCTTCAAATATTTTTTATCATAGTAAATTCTGACCGCTGATTTTCCAGAAGGAAAAATTTCTGTGGGAACATCCCCATAGCATCAGCCACTGCATCTGCAAACCCCCTGTCAGCAAAAACATCTGTGAACTTTCCTTCCCTTGGTACAGAACAGCTAAGCAGGATGCTATTCAAGGACTCCATCTATATCTGGTACAGCTACCACCACAGACCAGAGATGAAATAGGCTACTGATTAAAATAGGATCATAACAAGTATCATTGGGAGGCAAAGCTTGGCCTACTTTTTTAATTTTCCTGAATGACTTGATCACTGGGAGAGAGGAGAGTCCCTTTAATGCTGCTCTTCAAGGCATTCATAGCAGGAAACACATCAAATTACAAAGCTGAGAGTAGAATCCCAGTGTGCTACCATCTACCCCTAAATCTGAGTAAAAAGACTATTGTTAGCTAGCAGCAAAGTCTGATTTCTTACAGGGCTCTGACAGAACCTAGTAAGGCGAAATTTCTGGGGTTTTCTCCTCACATAAATGGAAGATGAGTGAAAGAGCAACAAAGAGATGTAATGTGGTTCAGGAGCACAAATCTGACACTGCTTTTCATTGCGCTTAGAACTTTTTGCATCTTCCTACCAAAAAATATGTACAAGTTTTAGCCAGCAGTCCTACAGCCCCCTCAGGACAGCACAACAGACAGGCCCATAACACAGCAAGCACAGGGACAGACAGACATCGGGGGGGCCTGCACATCAGCTGTGCTACCAAGTCACACAGATGCCCTGTTAATCAGCAGCTGAAAGTGGAGTCCAGCTCTTACAGTGGTGGGCTTGACAGCATTCCAGGAGGGATGGACAGGAAACCTGCTCACACTCAAGGTGGAGGAGCTGGCAGCGATGTTGGTTAGCTCACAGTGTTCCCATCCTGTCCTTGCTCTTAGATAAGCAGGCAAGTTGAAGCACATTTCTCTGCCATGTTCTATTCCCTGTTAGCTCTCCACAGTGGCAAATCTTATTTACAGGGAGTACCCATGGTGCCTAGAGATTCCTGGCTGGCAGAGGAGCTGCACAGAGGTGCCTCACTGTCCCCATTAATGTTCTCTGGGGAGCAGATAGTGGCAGGCCGATGACTCTCTGCTGGAGAAGGCCAGAGACTGCACTGATTTGTGCAATGGATGAAATACACTGGATTAACAGGGAGCATGGAGCAGCAGGAACAATTTAAGGTCACTTCATCACATATTCAGGTCAACAGAGAGGGATCATGCAATTCAAATGCTGGACTGTGCAAATCCCAAATATAAACAATAACTCTAGCTTTTTGAATAAGAATTATCACACAAAATTCAGTGAATCACTCTCCCTCTTTTCTCTTGCATGATACTGAGGCAGTAAGGGGAAAGACTCTGTGTACTGCTACACCATGCTAAGCTATGTCATATTTCCTAGCAGCTTTACCAGCACTTCATTGATCTTTGGGATGAGGGAAAAGAAGCAACCTGCTGTTATTATGTAGTAATGAACTTTAGCGAGAAGCAATATCACGAAGGAAAAAAGAATTCAGCACAAAAAAAAAAAAAAATTCAAGCTGTGGCACTGCTAAACCACAGCAGTAATAAGAAGAGGATTCGCTCTGAGCAATGGGGGCAATGCATCAAAACCCAAGTGACATCAGGGCCAGTTAACAGCAGCTTCTGATTCACCAGGAGAGGTGAGGTATTTTATCTGACTCACCAGTTTGTTTGATGCAGACTGTTTCTGCAGTATGTTTTCTGGGCTTTCTGCAGGCCTTGTTTTCAGTGTCCCAGCAAAGGAGGGGAGGGTATCCCCAGGGATATTAGTAGATAGCTGTCCTGGGAATTCCATACATCCGAGAGGATATCTCTTATACTGCTTTTTACCAATACTAGTCTTGATTTTCCATTTTTTGAACTCTGGGATATTGTACCTTTGAGTTTGCAGAGGAAAAATACCATTATACATCCAGAACTACACAGCTTGGGCATTTTCCATTCATTTTGTACTTTGTTGCAAAGGTGACAAAAAAGGGGTTGAGAATTCAGGCTGTCCCCTGCTTGAGGAACAAAAGTATTTCATACTGGGTAGCCAAACTTCCACCTGTCTAAAGCTGCCTCCCTTCTGAACATGCCAGCACTGTGAGATCTCCTTCTGCCTGCACAATCAGGGCCCCCTGTGTCCACTTGCAAGGGACAGAACAAGCAGGAAGCAATGACCTCCTTCTTCAGGTGGGCCTGGACTGGGGCAGCATCAATGTGCATGTGGTGACATCATGAAATGAGAAAGATGAAGTCAGAGTGGATGGACATCTCACCTAACTCCAGACATCTACAGAGAGACGCCTGCAGCTGATCTTCTCATGCTCTCCTTCCTTCCTAATTAGTGGAAATAAATAGGATATTTCTAAGACTCTATAAACCTGTCTTATTTGGATGCCTACTTTAGGACAAGTTTCAGCCTGGGAATATCTAAACCTGCAGCAAGCCAAGGTGGAGACATTCACATTTGTTCTAGAGCACTCCAGCTACAAAGCAAAAGAAATTACCCAAACTCACAAAATAAGAGTGGAGGACAGAGAGCAGGAGGAGAGGCAGAGCTGTAATATAAAGCAAAAATAAACAAAATTGAGGCGGGGCCAAAACCAAATTCAGTCCTGAAGGGAAAAGCAAGAATGGCTAGATCAGAAAGCTAAAAAAAAATAATCTCAAACTAACAACAAAACCAACCTGCTTTGTGCTTGCAATGACCACCCTTACAGTTCTTTTAATACATGCCAGTCATCACTTGCATTGCTTGTGGTTACTCCAGTCCTGTGGTCTCACCCTTCTAACTCTGAGATTTGTTTGCTTTTTTATTTCAGTCTTTGGAAATCTATGCCACAATCGAGATCATCTTATAGCATAGGATAATTTTGCCAAAGAGACAGGCATCTATGAGCTGAGCTGCCACTGTTCTCACAGCTTCCATTTAGCACTCTGGATGGTGCAGTCAAGTTGAGAAACCTTTTGGGCAGCCTTGGACAAACCTTAAGCCATTACTGCAGAATTGTTTAAGGGTAGAGCTGCACAGTGGGAGAGGTTGATGTGTGTTTGCTTCCCAGCTGAAGGGCCTGTGCCAAAGAGAGGCTTCATACCTACAGCTCCAACTGGCACCTGCTGGGGAACAGCGTTACTCCTGGAGAGTAGCAACATGGAAGTGAGATATAGAGCCTCGCTGCAATGGGTCTTAAAGAGCTCCTGCTCCTCAGCACTCCACTGATTTCCTGGAAAGGGTGAGAGTCGTGTCTGCGAGCCCTGCTGGGGAGCAAATGCCTGGAATATATGCAGCTCTGGTTGCTGTGAAGCTGAGGCAGGCACGCATGCAGCAGTTCTGCTGGATGGTGATGCTTCCAGCTGCCTTTGCCGACGCTGTGCTCTAATAGCTGAGTGTGCAGGCTCCTCTCCAAGTCTCTCCACTGCCCTACATTAGTGAAATTAGGTTGAGTGGATTTCCAGGTAAAACACTGTCTCTTGGGACCTGCCCAGCTCCCATCTGACTTGCCAAGATTAATTAAATCAGAGCAGACATCAGCTTATGACCACAGCAGCAGCAACCTCTCTGATGATCATTTCTTTTGTGACTGGTGGCTTGGGTTTTGTTTTCCTTTTTGTCTCTATTCCACTGCAGATCTTTAAACTACCACTGCCAATGCCAAGAGACGAGAAATTGCACAACACTGGGATTCTAATACAGATGCAGAGATTTTGCTTTTGCTGCTTTCTCAGTGTTTGCATAATTATTGCTGATATTGATTGTGCAGCTAGAACTCTCCTGTGCATTCACACTGAAGTACTGCCCAAATCTACTCAGACACTGCTCTCTCTAGCATTTGTCAAGCTTCCATCTTTCTCTGTCCTTTGCCAGCTACAGCTTGGGCAGAGATGGAACTGAAAACCTGTTCCTCATCCAGTCGTCACTCTGCTCCTAAATATTAGTCTGGGCTTTCCTGTCCTGTTATAAGCAGATCTAACATGACCCAGAGATCACTCTACTTAATTTAATTTTTTTTTTTTTAGGATAAGGAGCACTGGAAAGCCTCATTTAAAATCCCTGCCCTGAGCACCTCCTAGTTTTAATGACATTTGGATCCAGATTTGGATCCAAGCTTCACAGCTTGATTCATCTGTCCTGATCCATCTGTCTTTCTAGCCAGCCAGAAGTCTATTCCAGGCAGACTATTGTAGGTCTGAGACTGCTGAAACAAGACACACTTCAGGTTCAGAGCTGTTGCTTACACAGTTCTCTCTCTGATCCATGTTAGCCCATTGCAGTCAGCCCTATATTATGCATCATATGCAGAGCTAAAATTCTTCACTCTCCCGACTTGCTGCTTCTGGAAACTGGAAGACTTATGCTGCCCCAGCTAAACACCAAGAAATGAAGGAATTGCGTATTTCACGGAAGTGGCTGTATTTGGTCCAGGGTATCGACTTGTATGATTTCTCCCAAATTCCTGGTGAAACCCTCACTCAGTAGAGACAGACCCATGGTACTGATTCCTGGGGGTCCTGGTGAGCACATGGCACCTGGGAGATCTGCAAACCCTTGGCACACCCTGCGACAAGGTGGTGGGGAGGAATGTCCCCAGTGCAAGTAGCAGGCAGGACAGCCAGGGAAGTCACCCAGTAATTACTGGAAAGAAGCAAGTAAGTCAGCCTGTTGAGGCTGAAACAAAAATGTTAATATGGCCCAATACACGGTAGTTTGGGCCTCCTTTTCCTGTACCACCTCATCTTTTTCCAGAACCATATAAGAATGGTTCAGTTGCCCCAGCAGTGAGGAAAAAATCCCAAAAAACCACAACTTCTGCAAGTACCATGGCTGGTAACTTTGGTCCAAGCTTGGACATCTGTCTTTTTCTGATCATGCTAAATCCTCAGAGGACAGTCAGACACAGTTCTATCACCACAGTTGCCTTTGTGCTTTGTCAGGGTGAAGAGCCAGTGGCTTAGGGATTTCCACTCCTCCTCATCCCATCCCATGCCTTTCTTCCTCCAGCACCACCATGGAAATCCAAGCCTGCACTGGCATCCATGTGTGCAGTAGATGGAAAGGGAGGGAATGGTGGGAGAGATGCTCAGGGTGCGTGGCAGTGGGGAGGGGGTGTTGAGGGAAGTCAGGCTCACAGCTCCATTGCAAAGCATCTCTCACAGTGTCTAGACACCAGCTGCCGGGTTGCCACAGAAACTCCCCAACTTCGGCTGAGGGAAGGGAGCATTGAGGTCTCCAGAGAAATGGGAGTGATGGAGGAAGAGGGTGGGGAGAGAAAAGGGAGGATGTTCCTTGTGAATGTGAGCTGTTAACCCTGTTAGAGCTACGTTTGCAAATATTCTTCCATCCCGGAGAACAGGAAAGAAGCAGCTCTCTTTCTTTCTTCCGCTGCTGTTTCTTTCCCACATCCATGGATGCAGCCAGACATGGAAGCTGAGAAAAACAACACACCTACTGCTGACTCTTCATTTATTGCTGCCTATCACCAGCACTTTTGCCCCAAACTCCCTGCCTACTGTACCCTTAAGTGGGCAATGTAAATCCAGCTACAACTGGAAGAAGCCCGACCAGAGTGGTTAGGTTTTCAGACAGCAAGATCTCCTTTAGCAAGGCCAGTCCCTTGGCCACTGTCACACTACAAGCAAAGGCAGCTCCAGGGAAGACAGGGTGCTCCCACCTGGCAGCAGTGTCATCTGTCACGGCGCTTCTGTGGGGATGCTCTGTCACACCAGAAAGTGGTGGGCAGGTGGGAGGCTGTGCAGTACAGAGGCCAAAGGTAAGGTAAAAGAGCTCTTTCAGGATGAGAGTGCCTTGGAGGCAGCTATTGTACACTGGTATTGACTGGCCTTCTACCAAACAGCACCAAAGATGCTGTGACCTCAACAGACCTCTACCAAGGTTCCATGGTCTTCACAGCCAGGGAACTTGAAGGGGAGAAATGGGAAGTGAATTGTGCAGGGTGTCCCCAGCCATCAGCTGGGATCAGAGTTGATCTGATGAACAATCAGGTTCTCAGCTGTCCAGATGAACCAGAAGGGCTCCCTCCAGGAGTGGCTCCAAGCTACCAGCCTTTCTATCTCCTGTGCTCATTACTTCACCTGAGGAAAACCTTAGAAAAAATTACCCATAAACTGTTCTATACTCCTCCCCTGCCTCTGTTGATTTCACATAAATCCTGGAGACCAGAAAGGGTACTCTTTAATTCCTTAAATATTTTATGATTCAAAGAGCTTGAATATAGAGGTTTTAACTTCCTTCCAGCTGTGGAATGTAACAGTTGACAGCTACTCTTGGCACATGTATTGGAAAACAGGATGTCCCCATCTCACACAACAGCATTCTTTTGTGTCACCCATCTTTTCTCTTTTGCTGGTTTAAGTTCTGGAGGATGGTTTAGAAAGAGAGGGCATATGAGGGGACAGAGGAACAACGTCTTTCTAAGACACATCCATTTATTCTTCAGTTTCTTTAGAACAACTGACCTATGAGATTATAGGGGAGAAATCAGAGGAAATATAAGAATAAATGGAAATACCCTGAACAGATATAGGCCAATTGAACTTTATTGAAGTGACAGATAGATTGTTCTACAGCCAGGACATTCCTAGCAAAGTAATTAATCCAGAGAATGAAGCTTACAGCACTTTGGGGATGGAGGTTTGAATTTGGAGAGGCCAAGCAGATGCACAGAGAATAGCACAGCAAGTGACAGAAGTTTGACAGACAGATCAGGTCCTCAGAGGTCTGCCCATCCCACAGCTCTGCTGAGAAGCCTGGCAATGGTGGTAGGATCAATAGGGGGATAAAAATGAACCTGAAACTGTGGCAGACTGCTGGCATTCATGCACTGCTGATCCTGAAATAAAGAGGGTTAAAAAGAGGAAGGAAACGTGCGGAGTGGTAGAGCCTTTGGGCTCTCCATCTACAGCTCCCACCTCCTCACACAGGACTGACTGTGAAGCTCTTCTCCTCCCCTTCCCCAGCAAAACTGGCTAGGGAAAAGAAACTAAAGGAGGAAATCTTCTGTAATTGCAGCAAAATGATCTAGAAATTCCTTCAGTGCATTCAGAATTAATGTGCTGCTCCTCCTCTCATACTCCTCCCCCTTCAGCTGTCTGAAGACAAATTGCTGCAGCCCTTACTACAAACCATGCTCCTGCCTCCCTTCCCCCAGCCCAAAAGACATGTGCCATTCATAAGCTGCCTGACTGCTGTTCTCCATTATTAAAGCCTAGAAGACTGATAAATTGGGGATTCATGGAGCCTGCAAACCTCCAACAACCACATTGCCATGGAAACTAGAGTCAGCCTCCATCTCCAGCAGAAATGATATTGATCTAGCTGAAGGCAGGGAATTACAATCAAGGAGAGGATATAAAATGTCTCTTTTTCTTCCCTTTGCCATCCTCCCATTTCGAGTTTAAATGAAGGAGAAATTTCATTTAGAGATCATTAGTTTGTTTCCGTCCATCATCATACACCAAGGCTCTGCAAATTGGATGCTAAAATTATTAAATGCCTGTTGTCAGACTTTCCACAGCCATCTTCTTGATAACTGTCCCCAGCAGCTGCAACATCAACACCACCAGCTCTTTGCATCAAAGAAATTACTAGTATTTCTCAAACACATGTCTGGTGCACATTCATAGAATCCCAATGTGTTTTGTGCAGGATGAAACACAGGCACTGCTCTCCAGAAGGCAGTTTAGACTTCATGCTGTACCCAGGGAAACTCCTGGGAGCCTTTGCTTTTCATTTCATCAGGAGGAGGCTTCAGAGTCCAGACATAGGAAGAGGCATTTTGAACTACAAACACTTGTGGAAAAAAACCCATTTTGAGACATCACAGTGGCATTTGTGGTGCAGAGCAATTCTCCCCTCTTCTTGAAATCCCTTGTCTGGGACTGCTTAACAATTGCTTTCCCGAGGATGGAAAGATCAGGAGGCACAGTACCTGTCCTGTGAAACTGGGTAGGCAGCTGGACACTTCCCCCAGATTATATAAAGGCCAGATCCTCCTGGTTTGACTTAAGGTGAGAGGTTGGGCTGTGTAGTCATCTCTTCTGCCCCAAGAAATCTTTGTGACCAGAGGTGTGTGATGCTTGCCCAGTAAGTGGTCAGCTCCATGGAAAAGGAAGTGTAGGGCAGCCCTGAGCCTGGCACTTGCCATTTTCTAAGAGCCAAGATGTACAGCAGGAAGGAAGGAGCTGTCTGGAAAACTTCTCATGAGTGCTCCTATTGCCAGTACCAGTCTTCTCTGTGAAGGTGGCAGCAGTTTGCATCAGTAATTCTGATTTTAATTTAAATTTGGCAAGCTCTGTTTTATTTTAAATTTGACCAGTTTTGAGAGCCATTTTTCCCAGTTGGAAAGGGATTATTGAGTCTCTGAACTCTCTGAGTGCTGGGCCAAGCGAACCAATGCAACTGTCCCACAGCAGCCATCTCAGTTTAATTGGCTTTTCACAATAACAATTCCATCAGGCAGAAAATGAATTCGGCTGTGACATGAGGGCACTTGGTGGGACAGCTGCAAATGCTGGGGAGACCCCCTAGGGGCACAGCCAGGCAGCCCCATGCCCTGTGCACAGCCAGCTGTGCCATAGCCAGGATGCACCCCCTCTCTGGAGCAGCAGGAATGTCTGGGTTGTCAACAGCTCCTCAGTACCATCCACTATGGTGGAAAAAACTACCCTTACAGGGAGCTAAGACAGCCCTTTGCTGTTCTAGTTTGCAATGACAAGGCTTCTTTTCCTTATCAAAGGACATTTTCTTTAGCTCTGACTCAGCTGTGGGACCGAGCAGTAGCTGCTCCTCTACCATCTCATGTGCAGCCAGAGTCTGCCATGAAGTCCAGCTCTGCACAGGTCCATGGAAGCTGCCAGTTACTACAGCTTCCACGTGCAGAGTTTCTACATTTTTGGCCAAGGTGGAGCAGCCCATAATTTTGGCTTGAGCACTGTAATTTTGAAAATGGTGGTCACAAGGAGAAGGCCTGATAAGAGGCATGAACTCATCAGGCCTGAGCTGCTCTGACATTGCTCTGAAATTGCACTGAGGCATGGGAAGTGGCACCCCACCTTTTTGTGCTTTTATTGTCTCCTCCTGCTGATTTTATTTGTTATAAAGGTCCTTGGCTCAGGTCTTGCCTGCTGGTCACAGAGCAATGTTGTGAGGTATCCATGTGAATGAACATGTCTCTCTTACTCTTCCTCTCCTGCTGGAGCTGTTCCACTTCCATAAACCATTAAATATTTATTGAGCCAGAGGAAATCATTGACTCCGTAGACCAGTGGTGATGGCACTCATCTGGAATAGGGGAGACCAAATGCCACATCCTGGCTCCAGCAAACAATAAATAATTTATACAAAGTGTAATAGCTCTAGCAGGAGGGATCAGGGGAAAATGTGTCCAGCAGCCCAATGGCTTGCTTGCAAAGCTCATTGGATTTCAGCTTCCTAGCATAAGCCTTCTGTCCCATTCAGGGAGGACCTGACCCTCATATGATAGCTACTCTAAGAGCAGGCAAAAATTCTCTTACTACTTCATTATATAAATCCCATAATTCCTGGTTGTGCTATATAATATGTTTGGGTTTGAATAATTAAAGGGTCCTTTAATGAAAAAAAGATTATCACAGAAAAATTCCAGTCTATCAGGACTCAGAAGCCCTCCACAGCTGTGGTTTGACTTGAGATCAGGCTTAACTCTTCTGTTTCAGAGAACCATGTCTATGTGTTTTGCTAGAAATGAGGCCAAGAAGAAGTTGCATGCTACATCAGTTAGGAGTATCTGGAATTTTCTTCTTCTTCCCTGATGTAAAAATCAGTGACTCCATCCATCTTTCTCATAGTCATTTGGCTTCAGCAATGAAAAAGGTTTCTATCTTGAGGCACAAAAAAACATTTTCTTTCTCATTTTCTGTCTCTTTATTGAATGCAGCAAACAGTGCTGGGTTAGTGTCTCTGGAGACCAAAGTCTGCTGCTCAGCAGCAGTGCTGTGCATTTCCTCCCTGTGCCTTCCTGGTGGGCCTCAGCTGTGTTTGGGAGAGGTTGTGTCATGGACAAGAGGTCAAGCTTAGTCCAAACAGGCATCATGCTTGGCCACACTGGTAAGTCTCCCAACAAAGGCTTGGCAATAGTGTTGGGATGGCTTTGTGGAAACATATCTTCAACCCCAAAGATAAGCTTAAAGGCAGGTGCCAAAGCTGTTTGCAGTGTTTGAACAGAGTTGCAAGATCAAGGTGACACTCATGCCTCCTAACTGTTTAGCAATAAAGAAGTTACCTCCTTTCACCACCTGGGTCCCTGGTCTACCAGTTGAATAATGGACTTTGAATGCAGACAAAGGGCCAGACAGAATTGCTTCTCCTATGAACTGTAGCAGCCTTACCAAAGATAAACTCACAGCAGCCCTCTGATCAGATCCCATGAATGTGGGGGATTTCCATCTCTTCTGACAGCAAGGGAAAGCAGAGGACCAATGTTGCAAGATTGCATTGGGTGCCTTCCAAGTGGACAAACATAGAGACCATTTGTGAGCAGATCTAAGATTAAGACAGACTACTTCAACTCACAAATACTTCTGAAGGGGGGCAAACCCAATCCCAGGGTTTGGTCTCCTGTGACGTATTCCTTGTTCCAGCACCAATGATCGGAGGTTATTCTGAACTGCTTGTGACACTGAGGCTGAAATTACGAGTGAAATCCTAGCCTTGTGTAAGCAGGACAGCTAACACACGATGTCTAAACTGGAATGCCTACTCTTTTTTTTTTTTTTCCTAAGCCCACACCCAGTGAGGGAATGGAGTCCCATATTCATTTGAAAACTAGACCATTATAGACTCAGTCCACACAAGCTTGCATTCGCACCTCCCTGTTAGAGGTTTTTGTCATTTCCAAATCAATGTGTGCCCTAAGCTTTTACGAACATCAAAGAGGTCTTTACAAGTACTTGCCACTACCCCAACTTTAAATTACTTTTATTTTATTCCATCTTCCATCTCTTCAAGCGGTTATCAAGTAAAGTCTTTGAAATATTTTTCCCAGCTGCAAAGACAGTTTTGTCAAAGTCAGCAGCACTGGGGAATGCTCCTGAATAATGGTCACAGATCTTGTTCCTACTCTCCTATCCCTTTCCCTGTACCTGCAATGCATTATCAGCTATGGTTCTGTACCACTGCACCCACTTCAGCATTGGGATTTGGATGCTCTTCCAACTGTCAGAGAGATTTTCTTCTTCATTAAGCCCCGGAGGTTACAGGTAATGTCCAGTTATCATTACTAGCATTACCAATTACTGTGTTTTCCTGAAGGAAGATGGAGAGGTTGAATAGTGTCTTCCACCTTCTGCTTTCTTTCATAATGAAAGGAGGACTCATTTGCTATTGCCTGAAGGTACAGTTGGAGAGTCTGTCATTCTTTGAACACTGGCTAATTGGGACCTTATGACCTTTATCTAAGACTTATTTGCACGAAGCACTGAGTCTCACTTTTCTGGTCATTAGGGGAACAGCATTTTCCTTTATATCCCTGGACCCTGTCCAGCTTTCCGTAGCTCTTTTCCAGACTACACTACAGCCTGGCGAAGGGCAGATGTCCAAGGTGGACTCCTGACTGCCAGGACTTCAGCTGAGATTTTCCGCTCTCTTCCAATGTCCCATGCTGACACTGATGTAGCTAAGGACACAGAAATAAAAAAGAAACATTTCACCAATTTACATTTGGTGATGATATAACCAAGGCTCTTAAATGGTACAGGCGATTAGAGCTAAAGAATATGTAAAGGGAGCCTTTGGCAGGGAATACAGAAGTAGGAAAGAAGTCACAGTTCTGGTAACCTGCAAAACCAGACCGGACTCTTCAAAGAACAGCAAAGCACATGATAACAGTATTCTTGAGGTTTGGGTTTCCCACACGCATTATTTTTAATATATCATCTATTTTCTGCCTGAAAGATATCCAGAGATGAAAGCTAGGAAATGAGGAAGCCCTTCTTTAAATCAAGCTTGCAGCATGAAAGTAATCTTGAGAAATATTGTGTCTAGAAACCTGTTCAAATTGAGCTTGTGTAATATGGTCTTTCACAGGTCTATTGGAGGTCCAGAACTGGAGGTGGAAACTATCCCACAGAGCTGATGCCAGTGACCTGACTTGTAAGCCTTCTGTCACTGCTTACATTTTCCTTGGTTCTCTTGGCTTCTGCCCACTCTCACAGATCATCATATGGCTAAATAAAATATTTCAGTAGTGTCTTTACAAAAAGAGTCATTGCAGTCATCTGTGCTCATACAGTAACTGTCTGCAAAAAGGAAAGAGGTTGGTGTGCATAAGGACTGGGATGAGGAACAAACCAGAAGAAATAATGCCCTTCTGGAAACATGCAAAAAATTACAGCTTTTTTTGGACTAATGTGAAGAGGATCTGTCTTTCTATCTCATAAAATAGATTTGTAAATTTGAAGGAAGTGCAGAGTTCCTAAAAAGCATGGGAATAATTTCATATAATTTCATATAAAAAGCAGTTGAAAACACTGCTTGTGTTTTCTTCAGGAAAGAGATGAACAGCAAGGGCTATGAGACTACCTCTGTGCATAAATGCATACTTTATGATGCTATATACCATAATCAAAGGCATGAAGTAGGGCTATCACAAGCTTTTGCTGTTTCTGTGACATAGCACAAGTCCAGAAAGATATTTAAGACAATGGTGGCCAATTTGTCACTGAACTTTATGACCATTGTGCAGTTGGTTGGAGTTGGGAAAGCTGTTGATACTTAGTCAATCAGATATTTTATGCATATACCCACACACATACATATATATGCCATATAACACCATAGTTATATTAGCATCAAAAGAGAGAATACATCATGCTTTACCTGTTAAACCAAATCTTAGATGGTAGAAGACAGGGATGAGTCCCACCAGCAGAGAAGCAGTTTACCCTAAATCTGCCCATAGGAGTGCTTTGTGCTAGCCACAGTGAGCGGTACAATAAATGGATGTTAGCTCTGACCTAGCTTGGTAATTTCTGTGTTCCTCTACCAGTAATTTGCATGGATTCTTGTGAGTCCAAGTTTACCTTGCCAGAGTCTATGAAATTTCCACAGAGATTGGAAGTGATCACTGCACTGATATTGATAATCCAGTATTAATGCACCTATTAAATAGCTCTTGAGGAATGTCTAACTAATTTGACTGTGCTGACCTGATGAACTTTACAAATCTTTTTCTTTTGCATGTAGCAGTCATCTGTACCACAGAGTCAGTATTTCTACTTTTGAGTTTCAGCTCCCCGGAGCTGTAAATCCCAGCTGATACTCTGCAAGCTCGTATTTATCTGAAAAGTCCATCCTACTTGATCCTAGTGTAAAGAGATGACACTGGTAGTGGTGCAGAGCACTTCTGGCATCTATAGCAAACAGCCATCACTTAAATTTCATTGTCTGTTTGTCCAGACTGTCCACAGGTCTTCTATTTGAGCCCTTCTCAGCAGAAATTTTGTTTATCATTTATAACAGAAAGCCTTCCTCCCATGGAGCATTTTCTGAAGATTATCTGAATGCAGATGCAGTGGGCCAGTGTGGAAAACATTGTAATGAGAGTGTTTTAGAGCAAAGTATAGGTGGAGTTCAACCCCTTGTCTTGGCTCTAGAGAGCCGTGTGTTAGCGTGAGTGACTACTGTACAACATCACACACACTGTGACACTGGCAGGCACTGCCCTAAACAATGTCACCTGTATGTGTGGTTTGGAAGAGTAACAGCTGTAGTTACCAACCGGAAGGGGTGAAAGATTGCTGTCACCTTTCCTATAATTTGCAGCCTTCACAAAATAAGCCAGTGACTCCAGTAACCAGCCTCGAGTGTCCATACAGTCCTTACTGGGATTCCAGAAGAACTGGTACCTCTTAGGTACTAATGAGTGGTTACCCTGCTCTCCTCAAGGGGCCTTTTCCAGAGTTGTCCCACACCTTTTCATCAGTAAATATGTTTAATGTCACCTATGATTTAATTAAAAAAGGTCAAGTACTGCTTTACCATTGGCCCACTAGTGCAGTTCCCACCTCTACAGGGCAAGCTGCATCTCATTAGGGAACAGCAAACTTGAGGCATACACGGGACAAGAGACAGTATTGCACTGCAGTCAAGGAGGAAATCCTGCACCTGTGTCAGGTTGTGTGTATGAAAACTGTGACTTTCCAACCTGCCCCTCACATGGCTGTTTGCACCAATGCAAACGCAGCTATTAAACAAGTGATGTTTATACCCATGTAGACACAATGCAAAGACTAAAATTTCAGAGCAACTGAGGACTAGGCACAGACTTCATACTTCAGGATGTGTCAGGCTACCTAAACTGCCTTTATATAGCCTTTACTTTGTTGCTGGAGTAGTACTACAGACAAGAAAATGCTGCCATGCTTGCTTAGAGTTGTTCTCTCTGGGGCAGTCATGGGAAGACTATCATATTTGCATTGCTTTCCTTGGCTACCAGGTGTAGCAGCAGAGATAAGCTCCCTTGAAACAGGAATGGCAGTGAGGTTGTTGTGCCTCATGCCAGCTACTCGTGGGCCAAGACTGAAATTCCAAGTCACACAGCTGCAATCCTCTCACATAGAGTAGGTTGCACGTTCTGGCTGCTACAAGACAATAGTCAGTCTCCCTTTCCAAATCTTTATACAGCCAGTGCTCCCAAAGTGCAGCAAGTATTGTCCTTCGATCAATATGGGGATTGAACTGAAAACAAAGAACTGATTCAACTGTGAACCATGAAAAAGGATCCACAGGGACTTGCTCCCTCTGAGGAAGTAAAGGGAAGATGGTGCCTCCCAGTGCTCTTTGCTTGCAGGATACAGGGCCCTGGGGGAACTACTAGCCTGCTTATATGCAAAGCACTTGTCACCTGGCTGATTTTTCATTTCAGCTGTGAAGCTGCTCCATTGTAAAGATATTTCATGAGGCAGAAAAAGCATTCTTCGTTTTCCAACAAAAGGAGATCTGTTTGTTTCCTTAGGCACAATTTACTCTTTCACATTCTGGGCTTTGTATTCTTACCTGACAATCTGAGAGTGCTTTGATGTGAGAGCCAGCACAATTTGGAGGTGAGACTTGAAAACTTGTGAAAGTACAAATCGAGTCTAACACTGTGTGGCATTCACCTCCTCTCCTTCCTGGGAGGACATCATAGCCCATCTTCTCCCAAAGTCTGCTGTGCTGGATGCTGATCTCATTTCACAGCTGCACTACCAGACTCTTTCCAGTAACCTTCATGGAGACTCTGGATTTAAGCCAATGCAACCACAACTAGAATGAGTCTCACTTCCTCATCCATATGTAATTTATAAACTCCCCCCATCACTTTTGGATTTTGTCCTGTTGAGTAGGTTGGCATCTAAGGGAGTCTATCTAAGCATAATACCAACACCAAAGAGCCAAAATCTGGATCATAAGAAGAAAACCTGTAAATCTAAGTCTTGACAAGGATGCTCAGATGACAAGACAACTTGTTGGCATTCCTGCCATCCACCAAAAGACATGAAGAGGTTTGAGAGATTGTCCTTCTCACATCAATCCTTCATTGCCACTGAACAAAGCCCACTGACTCATTTCATGCCTTACCCAGGTTGGAATCCATCTCTTTTTTACTTTTAGATACACTGAAGATTGCTTAGTAACTGCCCTACTGTAAAACTGGGAATGCCTGGGGTCCAGACCAACTACTGTTGGATACAGGACAGTTGCTTGAAGCTGTTTCCTAGGCCATTACTAAAGACAGAGCATGTAGAACTGAGTGACAAGGAGAGAGGTGAGGGCTGTCAGGGGAACAACTGACTGGTATGAAAAATCACTCTGTCTGTCCCCCACTCCAGAAATATTAAGCATTAAAAACTGTGTACTTCTCTTTATCAGGTTAGTCATTCCTTTCTCCACACCCTGTATTTTTCTGTCCTGCTCATAGACGAAGGCAGAAGTCTCCCCTGGGTATGAATTAAATGCCCTTGCCTTTTGCTTGTGCTTGCACCAGGGAAGTTATCAACAGATAGCATGATACAGCCATTGTAGTAAAATTCAAGGCAGATGAGCATCACCACCCCAAAGCAGCACGGTCGGCACGCCTCAGGGTAGTGGCAGCCAACCAATGACACTGGCCAGGAGCCAATTAGATTTATTTTTGGCAGCCTGACACTGCACACTTGTGTGGCGGTCTTCAATCACAGGAACGATAAGAGGTGACCTTTGAAGGCCAAGGGGACAGATGAAGCTGAAAGAGGATCTGTCCCTGGGCTGGAGGAGCACTGAAGTGGCAGATGTCCCCTCTTTCATGAATGACCATCGCAGTCACACCAGCAACCACCAGTGCTGTGTTTGCTGGGGAAAGACTGGGAGAAAGGTTGAGACCCGGTAAATGTGTTTAAGTCTATGGAAAGAGTAAGTAAAAAGAGAGACAGAGCTTTAGAGATATGAGAGAGTAACAGGAGGGAGATGGTAAAAAAAGAAAATACAGGCTTTCTGTCAGGAAATATTTCCTGTCTGCGGGTACTTTTGTCCTGTGATGATGCTCTTCAGATGAATATTCTGTATTGCAGAGCACAGCCTGGAATCCTCAGAGAGATGTACAAGGAGACCTATTTAATCTTTTTTGCATTTCTTTCTTGGATGACTCTGGGGTCACTTAGCCAGCTGTTCAGGTTTGTGACTGGAAGCCTGATATCATACTGGAATAGGAATTCAAGAAAAATCTATATTCATTAACATTTTAAAGAGGCTATCAGCTTGACTCTGGCCACGCACCTTCCATGTTTGCTTTCTGCAAACATTGCTAAGCTTGAGTGCTACTGCATGCATACTGAATAAGTATAAATGGATGCACATACTGGTCTTGAACACTCGATCACTGAAAACTCATTTTTTAAATATATATTTGATTGTAGATTTTCCAGCTTCCTCTGTTGGCTAGATGTTTACATAAGTGATAGTATCATGTGCAAATGCATATTAAATTGTGCATTTTAAATGGCCACTTCAAATGATGTGTCCATGAATGGTTGGCCATTTTAAATTATGTTAAAACCAACAAGAGCATGGGGAGGATATCTGATAATGATTCAGAATATTGTGTAGAAATAAGCCATTTTTCCATGACTGACAACTCAAAACGAGTAAAATAAATGAAAATTAAAATCAAATGGCTTGCTACTATAAATGTCCTACCTCTATCCATTAGAGCAGATTAATCTAAATAAAAATGGAATGTCAATTCAAAGCAGAATCATTATTGCTTAGGAATAAGGCATCCCAGGTATTAAATAATAGGGAATTAGCAGTCATTATCCTGTGTACAGAGGACCCCAAAACACTGATTCATACTGCCCTATTCTTGCCACTGATGTTTATACCTTTGCCTAAGTATAAAACCAACATAAGTACAGCATGCAACATAGCAAATTATATTTCACTAATCACATGACATTTATGTCACCACGTAATTCATCATATAAAGTAAGAACAAATGTCTGGAGACCTGGACAACAAAAAGCAAACCTAGACAATTCAATTTCAAGGCTTATTTCTAAAAACTTCTAAATAAGCAGAAGTAAAACCAGCAACCCTTTGTAGTTATGTACAATCAGTTCAGACTCACACTCTTGAAGGCTACTCCCCTTGCCCATCCCTTAAATCACAAATGTCCTGCATTAGTTCCTCTCTCAGTATTTAATCTGTCCTTTTGGATATCTGTTGTTCTGTATCTGTCCACTTTTGTTGAGCAGGAATAGAGTTGCCTGAAGCCCCAGGTTTGCTATGAAGCTTGGAAGCCGAATTGGAGAGTGGGAGTTAAAATTTGTGGAGGAGTAGTGGACCAAATGAAATTTTGGAGAAACATCTGTAATTACAAGACTGGGTGCTGAGGCTCTCTAAAATTTACCTCAGGCTGTTTATGACCATCAAGGTCATATACAACATTTTCCCCCAACAAGCTAATGAATGCAGGCTGCCCTGTACAACAGAGTATTTCATGAATGTGGAGGCCAGTTTTGCTCAGTACTGCCTCTTAATTGAGCTTCACACAGAGCCTACCTCCAGTGTTACCTTTTCTTTTTTTGTTTATGTTCTATTTCTTTGATAAAATAAGAAAGATCAAGAACAAGAGGGAAAAATATCTTCTGATCTTTGATGCATTTTCTACTCAGCTCAGTATCACAATGTATTATAAATTCTTCTTTATGGTTTGTAAACATTATAGATTTGTCAAAAAGTGTCCGCTTTTGCCTCTCAAAACTCTTCACCCCTTCCCAGGGGAACTGGTTGGGCAGACTTGCACTTGGTCAACAGTGAGGAATTGAAAATACTTCCTAGAGTGACTTGGTATGCAACCCTCTCTTCTGTCCTCACTCACTGAGCTGTCAGGGACCTTAATCTTTCCTTTCCCTGTCTGATTCTCTTGCTACCTGCTATGTCTGAATTAGCTGACACGTCTAAAAGCTTCATGCAAACTTGTTTGGCATGGGGTACACCAAGCAGAAACCCTACAAGTATGGGTGTGGATGAAACTATAAGCACTGCTGATAATAAGATGTTCCTGACTAGGATGTAGGTGCACTAAGAATCTCATCCATACATAAGCAGATGGAAGAAAGACCCTTTTGACTCCATGACCATCCCACCAGCAAGTCTCCTGCAGTGACCTGGCCTCCTCCTCCTCCAATGACCTGGCCAAGTTGCCCCACTGGAGCTGTCTGTGCTAGTGTGACTGAAAAGGTTCATCACTATCTTTAGCACATGCAGAGCTTGGGGAGCTCTCCCTCCAAGCCTCCCAGCTGGCAGACACTCTCCTGACACCATGGAAAAAAGGGCTCATGGCATCTCTATCTAGAGGAACGGGAACCTCAGCAGGAGCTGTAGTATTTCCAAAAGCTGATTGGAAGCAAGAAAGAGGGTTTTAAGCAAGAAATTGATCTCCCCCCACCCCAAAAACTAGCAAGGGGATTCCCTTGTTAACTCTTAATCTAGTCCCCACACCAGCTCTTGCTCCCAGGAGACCAAGGGAGGTATCCATCTCTGGAGAGACCCGTTTCCTAGTGAGGCCCTTACTCACCTGTCTTCTCTTCGGTTTGGCTGCTCTCCACTGTCTCCATTTGGGGTTGCACTGTTGCCTTGGCAGTAGCATCCTCTGCGGCAGGGGTGGCGGTGGCAGTGGTGTCAGCAGCAGGCACGTCGGCTTGTTTAGGCTCCTCTTTGTCTTGGGCTTCGTCAGCCTTCAAGGACAGCGAGTTATCAGTGGAAGCTTTAGTGACACTTTCCCTTTCGGGGGCAGTGGCAGCAGCGGTCTTTTCCTCTGAGAAGGCAGCAGGAGTGGCAGCCTGTGGGGCTGGCTGTTCTGAGCCCGTGTCAGCGGCTCCATCTCCTATTTTCTCCTCCGCTGGCGCGCTGCTGTCTTTGCTGCCCTCCTCCTGCTGGGCACTGTCAGCAGCGGCTGCTTCTGTGGCAGCAGGAGCCTCGCTTTCTCTGTTCTCGGCCGCTCCGCCAGCAGGGCCTTCCTCCTTCTTGTCGGTGGCATCAGCCTCAGATGCTGGGGCATCTCCCTTCTTCTCCCCCTTGAGCTTTTTCCTTGTTATGTGTCCACGGAAGCTGGCCTGGATTTTGGTGGCTGCCTTATGAGCTTTATCTTCTGGTTTGATGCCATCTTGCTCGACCTTTTGGTCTCCATCCTCATTTTTTTCAACCTTTGAAGAAGAACAAGGGAGGAGGGCAGAGGAGAAAAGAGGGAGATAAGATTTCTTTGGGTGTGGCAGATGCTCTAATTTTATTGAGAATATCCCATTTTCCTCTCCTGCTAACCAGTGAAAAGTTTCAAAACAGCCTTTCCATTTGATACGAGTTTGGAGCCAGGTGGCCCTAATTTCATCCTAAGGCTGGACAGACATAGGTCTCCAGTCAAACCTCCAACCAGAGGTTTGTAATAGAAATTTAAAGCACCTCATCATTTCTGTCAGCAATGCTGAGAGCATCTTGGCTCTGTGGAAAGGCTTTCACCAGCTGGCTTGTCTCTATTCCCATTATTTATTTTCCCATTCACTTTGAAATAAACCAATTTTTTTCCCCTACTCATTTTCAAAACACTCTCCTGAGGGAGTTTTTCACAGTCCTTCCAAATCCACCTCTGCTTTCAAGTCGGTGTTTCTTTTTAATGACACCTTGTTTCACAGGTGTGTGACTCTAATGACACCAAGTGCTTTGTCTTTTATAGTTTTTGGCTCCAGATTGCCAGCAGAGAATGGGATTGCTGTGCGCCCTGCTGCAGTTCCATGCTGTCAGACACACACGGATATTCACAGGATGTACTCCTCACAAACTCTCTGCTTGCAAGCACTCCAAGCGCTCTGCTCTCCACTCATGGTTTCACTGAAGGATTAATAGGCAGATTATTATCACTCTTTCCAATTTCAGCTAACTATTATTATTTCTCTGACTGTTGGGGGAATTCAGCCTTATAACAAAGAACAGCCATTCCCTGTGTTTTTTAGACTTAAATCATGCATTAAAGTCTTAAATGGGAAAAAACAGAGCCTGTGCCTCACACTGGTCTGCTGCAGAGAGGTACTGCTCAGCTTATAAACCTTCATTGAATCTACAGGACAGACCACACTTCACCCCAATAATTTAGCAGGCCCTGGGCAAGTAACAGCTCAGCTGCATATTGATGAAAGGACACTGTTCTATTAATAGTCCCATTGGGAAGCATTCAAAAGACCTACTTGGAAGCAGAGCCACTGGCCTCTTTGCTGTCTGCACCTGGTTTTCATCACTGGCTCAGGTCACAAAACAAAGAAAACAAGCTGACTGGGAAAGATAGAAGCATTTACTCCTGTGTGGGAAGAGGGAACCACTCCTTTGGCCATTGCAACTGGGATGTGCCATCTGGGGAAAGGCTCCAGACCAGAAGAGAGAGGGGACAACCTACAAACACATTCAGTAAAAGTGTGGCAGGAAGAAGAGAGAAGAAGCCACTGCAATGTGTGAATGTGCCACTGGAAACATCATGCCTGTAGAGAGCAGGAAGGAAGAGTGGCCACAGCAGCAGCAATTCCTGGGAAACAGACTGGAAGTGATCATTTCCACAACAAAGACAGGGCCAAGCACATGTGGGAGTGATGCTCAGCCAGGGAACCAATTTGGTGTCCCCTGCCATGCCAGAGGTGGTACCCCCTATGTCTCCCTGGGTCCCCAGTGAGCACAGATCCCTCATCCTAGCACTGGTGCCCATCATTCCTTAAGTGAGTATGGTGGCCAAGGAGTGAGCAGCCCCAAATCATCAAGAAAAAGAGCCACCCCGCACAGCTGTGCAGGGATGTGGATGGGTCTGTATACAGCAGGAAAAGAGATGAGAGGGGCACAGGATGCACATGCAGGAGGAGGAAAGGCTGTGAATGAATATGTAAATGGGATTAACACAGAGAATTCTGCTCAAGGAGTTTTTCTGCTCCTGACCATGTCCAGGGACAAAATGGTTGTTGCACTAATCACAGGGTGAGCATTATGTCTACACTTCCCCAAGTGCATTAAACTACACAAGATGGAAAGTGGGCTTTTTGTGTTTGTCTCAGCTTCTCAGAGAGCAGGTGATGGTTACGTGCAAAGACAATTCAGGCACCAACAGGCTGCAACCATTTGTGTGTCTTGCATAGCTAGCTCAACACTGTTATTCAGCATCTGGGTAAGCTTTTCAGTCTACTTCAGCACAAGGAGGTGGAAACAAATTGGAATTATGTTTAAACTAACCAGACAGTGCAGAGCTCCACACAGGCTCATCCATCCTGTTCCTTAGACAAGTTTTGCAGCTTGCAGTAAGTCCTGTGTTGCTGTGGCAACCCAACTGCTAATACCTGAACTAGCTGCTTTAAGATCTTGGATATGCCAGCATTACACCATAGCCACAGCAATGTGAAAATAGACTGGTACTCCTTCAGAGAACTGTAGGACACAAAAGCTGTAGCTTTGACTCCTTCTCCCCAATGACTGAGGCTAGTCTCAAAGAGCAGCAAGATTGGGAGACTGGAAAGATAATTTAGACATAACTACGAGGCCTTAGGGGTCCAGTCCCCATGCCTGATTCCTGCAAAATCATTAGTGAATGTGACAGAATTGTTAATCCCTGGACAAACAAGAGAAACATTGACTGAAGGGAGATCTCTCTTGCCACAGGCCCTGTTGCTCTCACATCTCACATGCTTCCTACACCAACCAAGACAGCTATTACAGGTCATGGACTGTTGCATGCCTGGCTTTCTGACTCCAGAGGAGCTGCCCTGTTACCCAGGCTATGCAATCCTGTAAAGGTTTATCTCCTTCCCCTGCTAGCCAGAGCCCAGGGCACACTGAGGCACAGAGTTGGCTCTGATCCCTGTCAGCCCCTGATCTGGAAGCGGATGGGACAGCACTTCTCTCTAGGGAGGTCAGACCAAAACCTCCCGCCTGCACCTACAGCATAGCAGAGCTAAAAGTCTCCTCTGCTATTCCAGTGACATCATTGTCCTCTTCTCCCAGTTGGGATGACATCTAATTGAGTCCTTGCCAGATCCCAAGTTGTGCAACTGCAAAATGTATTTCCAGTAGGGTGCTTTCAGCATAATTTCAGATACAAAAGATAAGAAACATGAGACTGGGGCAGAGGTGGAGTTCAAGATCATGAATGAAAGAAATATACTAATAGTTTGTCTTTGCCAACTATGGCCCTAAGGAATCCTGTTTCTTTTCAGTCCCTCCCCAGTAAAGCATCCCAGGCATTTGAAATTACTTTTTTTTCAGGCTACTGGCCTGCAGCTACTTCTGGGGTAGGACATGGCATCCATAAAGTATGTGTGTCATGTTGTATAACAATGGGTTGGGTGAGAAACAGATTGTTCAGGGGAAAACTTCTGTTCACACAAAAAAAAAGCCCCAAGGGCTTTTCATCTGTGGATTATGTGCACAGCAGATAAACCTTAATTAAGGAAGCACTCAAAAATAACCTGTATACAGCAGAAGCTCCTGGAAAGCAATTGATTGAGGCAGCCCTGCCAGGATGCATTCAAAACCATCTCAGTGGAAAACAAGAAATCTGTCTGTCTTATCTATCTCCCAAGCACTCATGACATCTTGGCTGTAGTATTGTGGCTAGAATAAAGTGACTCTTATTATGAGTGTTTGCATGGAATCTAGAGTTCTCAGACAGGAATCAGGTCTGGTAGGGATAGGTTTCAGATATTAGTACTCCATCACCTCCCTCCCCTTCATTTACACATTTTTGTGTAAAGTAAACTAATACTTAACTAATAACTAATAGTAACTAATACTTAATACTGACATATTCATGATACTGTTAGGTTACATGCAATGTATTGTCATTTCACACAGAGCAAATTTCCTCTGTTTCATTTAGCTTTACATAAATCATAGATCCTGTAATGGCAAAATGGTATCACTGAGGTGGATGAAGGGCTAAACGGATCTATAAAAGGACATAGTCAAACATGTCCATTTTTTTATTTAGAATATCCTCACATACCCAATGAAAACACTGTGCAAAGCCCTGCCTTTATGAAACACACATTTATGTCTCTATCTACACAGCCCACAGCATCTTTCCAGTCCTAGAGGGATGATCCTCTCACCATCCCCATCTGCTTGTCTGCCACACCTCCAGGTTTCTAGGACATCCCTTCCCATGCAGACTGTTCCTGTAAGTGAGAATTTCCTTGCTATCACATAGATGAGAGAGTAGGAGATAAGAAATTAATGTTAAAAATTAATGTTAAATCACAGATAGGGCAGAGGTTAGTTCTTAGGTACCAGAAATGTAGAAATTTCCTGGAGCCATGACAAGATGACAAGAAGATTTCTAATCTCTGGCCACTTTTACACCTTCCATCTCCAAACTCACAGCTTATTTGGGGGGGAGGGGGGGTGGAGGAGGGGAGGTGGTGAAATGATGGCAAATAATTAAGGAAGTATTACTATAACCTCCAGACTCTTTTAAATGTCTCCTGTGCTGGTATTTCAGGAAAGAAGAAATGGAGATCCTAGGTGTTTTCTAGATGTTCCACATGTTTGCAGCCACATATAGGCAAAGAAAAGAGAGGACTGAGTGCTTTGGTCCTTGCTTGCTATTAGTCCACTTGTCTCTCATGGTGTACCTCTTTGCCTTTCCTTGGAAAAAATAATCATATTGTTTTGTATTCTGAATGCTGGGGTGGAGAGACCAAGAAAGAACTTACTGTTTCACTGAAAGGTGTCTGAATATTACACAGTTTCCTCTGCTTCTTGCTCTAGCTCTCCTTTTCCTGGTATTTCTCTGCCCTCCAATATATACCATGCATCGACCTCCTTAACATTCATCCTAGCATCAGGCTCCTATATGCTATAGCCATGCCCATCACCCTGGTATCCTGCTCCTTTCTGTCCTTAGTGAGGAGCTCCTCTTAAACATGACACCAAATCCCAGAGCCCCTTGATACATGTGGACATCTCCCAGTATTTTGAAAAAGGTGTGCTGGGAACCCAGATTTGGGACTTACACACCTTTCAGCAGACAAGACATCAATACTGGCCAGAGCCTGGACATTCATAGGACCACTGACACTTATCAATAACACACTTCACCCATTTCACCCAATATGATACCTGATTATTACTGGAAAAAAGAAACACAACAAAACAAAAAACTGTGTTCTCCACACAAAGGAATAAGGGCCCAAAGTCATTCTTTTCTCATGACACCTGTGCTAAAGTACATGTGGAAACCTTTCCTTCAGTTATTTAGGTGAACTAGTGCTGAATCACCCACACACATATGCTATTTGTGGCGTTAAGATGCATCTCAGCCCATGCTCTGGTCTTGACTAGAGCACAATGTATGTTCTTACTGATGCTACTCAAGGCCACTTGGGCCTAGACTCACAAAGAAATTTAGGCATCCAACTCCCAATGATTTCCCAGGATTGAGTCATCTCAGCATTTTTCATGGGCCTGGCTCCACATGACCTGATTTGTTTCAGAGACAGCGTTCAAGGAGCAGAATGTATTAAAAAAAAAGACCAGCTGTCTCCCCAGAAGGAGCGAAGCATGGACACGTGAAAGAGAGAAAAGGCTTTCACGCTTTGGGAAGTGAGGAAGCAATTTAGCACACAGAACAGCTTTTTTAAACCCAGTTAAATGGTGTGAAGACACCTGGCTAGAGGATGGCACCTGTCAGCACAACCTGTCTTCAAGGCGAAGAAACAAACAGAGTTCCTTTATTCTTCCAGAATGACTATGGTGATGGTGGGTAAAACACCCTTGAGAAAGAAAATGTTAATTCATCCCTCTCCAGGCCTAAGCAGGATTGTTCCCCAGGGTATAACTAGCAGGGTTTCAGCTCTCCAATTTCAAATCCTCTAACAATGAGGTTTCCACCCTTTCCTCTACAAGATCCTCCCATATGTAGGAAAATTCAGCTCTATTTTATGGTGCCTAGATTAAAATGACAGGCAGATGGATGGATGTTATTCACTCATGTACAGTGGCTGCAAAGAGGTAGAAGACAATCTAAGCTAGACCTATCTAGATATTTCTAGTGAGCCTTGTCAATAAATTCATACTCTCCTCACCTGTTTTGTGACTCTCTCTTCTGTTTGTCACCCTGTTTCTCTTAAGCTGGTGGTCAATGACAGTGCCCTCTACCACCCTGAAGCTCCAACAGCTCCAGCAGGTAAATGGAAAAAGGCAGTCACTACTGCTTATGTTGCCTTTGCAGGCTGGGTGAAAGAAAGCAGAGCCTTGCCCCTGAAGGGGACACAAAGTGGATGTTCAGGATGATGTTCATGTTTCTGGAGCAGAGAAGTTCACAGGGAAAAACACTTGCCTTGGGTCTGGTCTGGACTCTGTGGAGCACTTGCTGCACTCACTCATTTTCCAATATAAAGCACCCAGAGTCTCAGAGACAGGGCTGGGTTGGAACTTGAGAAGACGGTGCTTTTATAGCTCATGCCAATGGTGTGTGTATATACTGGGGTGTGGCCTAAGTGTATGAAGACACTCCAGGGCACAAGGTCTGTGGGGATTGTATCAAAGGTCTTGAGTGTTTGGCACAATCAACATCTATGCTCTTGCTTGAGGTTGGATACTGGTGCATACTGTACTGTCAGTTGTGTCTAGTCTGCTTTTTGGAGGGAAATACTTGTGTCACTCCAGAAGGAACCAGTCAACAGGCATTCAAATAAAGGGATCAAAGCCTAGAAAGGAAGCAGGAAGGTATCCAAGCTGACAGTGTAAATCTACTACCAAAATAGTAAATTGAAGAAATTCAGCAGAAGGACCAGGTGGTAAATTTCCCTTGAACCATGATTTGATTAGAAAAGTCCATTCAAAGAACAGATTATTTTTGAGGCAGATGTGATTAGACAGAAATGCAAGCTTGCATGTCACTAGACTAAAAAGAAATTTTACCTTTTTAAGCTCAAACTATGTGGTTTGCTTGGTTGAGTTTGGGGCAGTTTGGACAAGGATGGTTGCTATGTGGACTATCTTGAAGTAGCACCTTCAGACTCTGAATCCATAGTCTGCTGACCATGAGCAGGTAATGAAACCCAGAATTATCAATGTCTCTCCCTCCCTACCTTTTCTCTCCCAGTCCTTTTTTTTTCCTTTTTTTTTTAGTTTTGGACTCCACAAAATCTTATAGGGAATTGCTATATAGCCTCTGATGGCTCAGAGTGCCTGTCCCTATAAGAGCTGGACACATTGCTTCTGATCTAGATGCACCCAGGGCACAGAGGCTTATTTCCTGCTCAGACTTGCTCCCCTGACATATTGGGCAGAGAGCTGCTGATATTCTCCAGAGTCCAGGCTTATGCCAGGTCTCCAGAATGATCTCCACAGGAAGCAGATGCTTATGTCCTGATCCTACCCTATTCACTCCATGGCAACACAGGGCATCCCATCCTTCAGGCCTGTCGACAGCACTAGGGCTGGTGTTGTCTGCAAATATGCTGATGGTGCACTTGATCCCACCTGTCTCTGTCACTGAGGAAGACATTAAATAGCACTGGTCCCTGTATAGACCCCTAAAGGTCACCACCTGTCATCAGTGTCTACAGGGGCTCCAAGTTGTTGACCACTACCCTCTGGAGTTAACTGTCCAACCAATTCCTCACCCACAAAAGAGTCCTCCCATCAAATCAATCTCTCCAGTTTAGAGAGAAGGATGTCATTGGGGACCATGTTAAAGGTCCTGTAGAAGTGCAAATGGTGACATTTGTAGCCCTTCCTCTGCATCACTACTCTGTGATGCTCCATCACAGAAAAGCACTAGGTTAGTCAGGCAGGACTTGCCCTTTGTGACACCACCACTGCTTTACACCAAGCACCTGCACAAAGAAGATAAGGTGTTTCTTCTCCTGAACTGCAGCTATGGCTGGGGTGAAACCCTGTGGCTGCCACCTGTGCCTTCTGTCACACACAGCAATTAAATTTCAGGAGGGACAAAGGTGTGTATCCCAGCTGGAAATTACATGGTGAGCTGAAGAAAGCAGAAACAGGATTTTTGATTGGGATCTAGCAAGGCCAGTAAAGCAAGTTCTGCTTTTCTTACTCTTCCATTAACCTACTGGTCAGACCTTTGTCTTTTGTTTTCCCAGTCTGGAAATAGAGCCTAGCCCCAAGCATCACCTTTAGCCAACAGCTTTCCCATTCCCTGAGGAGCACCATACAATCTTTTTAGTCATCAGATCTGATCTTAGCAAAACCCAAAAAACCAGAGTTGTAGGTGTACACAATTTGATAAACTGGCTTTAAAACAGCTCTGCCTAAAATATTCTCTCCCATAGCCTCTTCAGCTTTAATTCCAAATAGACCAATCCCACAACCCTGCTGCAGAGCTGAACTCTCTGTGCACCATGACATTGTATCCCCAAAGAGCAGCAATCCATTGCGAAGGCTTCTACCTATCAGTATAGACTCTCTCTTCTCACGGGGGCAGCTGGCTTTTTATCAGCTTCTGGTTCTGATGGATTCAGCAGGTCTCACTGGCATGGCCTCTCTTTAACCAGTCAGGAGCAGCTCTATGGGCTCGGCTTCTTCCTCCATGGGATTTCCTGACCCTGTTAACACCAGCCTCAGCTTCACTAGGAGAGGATATCAACCTACTGCTGGAAGGCAGAGGGTGTTGAGTCTGGATCTGATCTTCATGGAAGCTCAGTTTATTGATTTATGTTGTGGATCTTCATGCCCATTGGGGCTTGATGGCCCCAGAGATTGCCCTTATGCATCCCCTGGCTTGCCCTGGCCATTGTCTCCACCCACCTTTACTTCAGTGGCACTAGTGTTGATATTTGCCCCACAGACCTTCTACAAGGTTTCTGATAGGACTGTCCTGACAACCTGTGTATGAATACACCACAAACAGTGGGTAAGACATGGACCTGTCTTATGAAACTGAATTTTTCACAGCAATTCCATGCCTTGGATGCCAGGGACCTTACAGAAAACCTTATGTGAAATTATTCTTGGCCTACATTTACTGTTCATTTCTCATCCATGTTTAAAGTAGAAGCAGAGAAAGAAGAGATATCCATATCTCCTCTCTGCTTAGACACTACTACAGGTGAGAACAGGAAGAGTTAGACCTGCTTTTAAGATGTCAAATACAAGAGACAGGTCACTGATCCCGCTATGAGCTCTTATATACTGCTGAGTCACAGAAAAGTGTGAGAAGATCCAGACCATCTTTCTCTATTCCTTCTATTCCAACTTATTAACTTGTTAATGGTTGTACAGAAATCTTATTTGAAGTCCAGTGCCAAAAGTGATGCCAGATGATGAAAGTGGAGTTTCATTTCATTGAGTCCAGTGACATTTTGCTAGGGATAACTTTTACAAGACCTTTGTGGTCCGCTGCTGCGGACAAACAACTTACAAATGGAGACATTGTTAAGTTCCAGAAGGACTCTGAACATAATTAAATTAGTATTTGTAGTGCTGCAAGAACCTCAAATTCATGGTGTGTAGCTCAGTAAAGCATTGTGCAATATTTAAGCCGTGCTCTTATCTACCTCCTCCTGTCAGTGCAGGATGAGAACATCCTAAAAGGGGGTTAAGTGTCTGCCAGAACCTGAAAAGGTCTCCAGAGGGGACGTGTATGACACAGCTTCTTTCACACAAGAATCTGGGCTTGACTGCCTGAGACCATGCCTGGTTTGTGTAACTCCAGTGCTTCCCAAGGTCTGTAAAACTGATCAATCAGGCCTGTGATTGTCCCTGTCACTCCTGAGTGGCACGGTCCCGAGGGCATAATGTTGTGCCACACCCCTCTCCTTTCTCCCCTCTCCCCTCTTCAGGTGGGTTATCACCAGAGCACAGGCATGGTTTTGACTGGGAAGATCCTGAACACAAGGCTCAGTAACCCCAGGGCTTAATAATTTTTTCTAGACCCTGGCACTGAGCTATGGGAAATGCACAAGTGGCTTTGAGCCATTTTGTTTCCTCTTTTGCTCCTTTACTGTATTTAGTCCTATTGAAAAGGTGGGAGGGGGAGGCAAGCCTGCAGTGCCTGCTGCAAAAAACCCATTGTGGACCCAGCTATTTTAGTGCTATAAAGACCCCCGGCCAAAGGGAACATGTTGAATAGATGTGCTAGAAAAAAAGCCCTTGGAAAAAGTCTTTCGGTCCACCACTTATAAGGGCTAGTATATCACAGGCACATTTAAATAGTCATCCAGGTCTTCTCCTAATCTTCCTGCTGCAGGACAACTTTATTTATTTCAATTTTTTCACCACCTGGGCTTCCCATTTTAAAGTTGTTATTAAAAAAGGGCTTCAATAAGTATTTAGTATCTTGGTCATAAAGTCTTCTAGTTTTTTTTCCATCCTTCAGTCAGGAAGGATGTCAGTAGCTTCAAAGCACTGCATATCATAATGTCTTTTCCCCGAGCACATAGTTCAGATGACTCTGCAGCTGGTGCATCTGTAGAAGAACTGTACTCTACATCCAGAAACCCCTGGAGCCCAGCCTGGGGGGGGCTTTACTCAGAGGCCCCCTGCTAGAGAAGCTGAGGGAAAAGGGACCCTGGTAAGGACTCCTAGGATGGCTGAGCAGGCAGAGTGCACAGAGCTACTTCCACGTCTTTCTACTCTGATGCAGGTGTGACATGGAAATAGAGTTTTCATCCTGAGAAGGACTTATGGGTTTTGGGAATAGAAACCTTCTTCCCTCAGGAACCCATGCAAAGCCAGACAGAAGGCACTGGGAAGCCTGCACAGTTGATCTAACACCAGAAAATGGACAGTGTTTTCTCTTCTCTCAGCAAGGGCCAGTTCACACTGAGCGGCTTTGTCACACACTGAAGAGGAAACAACTGAAAATCTCCAGGGTCCTCTACCATCCCTGTACAGTGCAGCATAGCTGATTTTGTTCATCCACCCCGCATAAGTGGTTTTTACCAGTCTTTGGACATTTGCCCCAAAATATGACTCTCTGGGTTCCTGAGGTATTTTCTTCCTTCAGTGAACTCAAGAATTCCTCCCAGTGTTTCAGCTGGCCCCTGCATCTTGTCCATGCCAACATTAGTTTGTTTCTGCTCTCTTAGTAATACTCCTTCATATATCAATAGCTCTCAGTTGTCATACCAGCTCCTTTGTCAGATCACTCCTCTTAGCCCTCTTAAACCCTAACCAGAGATCTTACTTGATTACTGAATTTACATTTTTTCTACTGAGAAATTACTAAAACGCCTCCTCAGCTTTAATGAATAATGAAACACTATACTTACAAAAATAGTAATTAGCAATTTAGCTCAAAATAAATCAATGTGTGGATCAGACTCCCAAAGGCAGGAGGAAAAGCTGCAGCCATTAAAATAGGTGGAGCTGAAAATAGCTAAGCACTTGGGGATAAAGAAAGGGAAAAAATCTTAAAGGAACTTATGAATGGCCATGTCCTATGGATACTTAGCAATCCACACAGGATTCCTAACACTGTCCTGAGTTTGACTGATCCATTTCCTGTCAGCTCCCCTCAAATACTATTCAGCACATTTAGGAGTTTTCTGAGGATGTCAAGCAGCTGGAGCAGCCAAGAAAAGTAAGAGAAAATAGAAGAATGTCAAACCCTCATCAGTGGTTGTCCAAGAGTTTCCATCAGGGGTCCTATCATCCTTCCTTCCAGATGAAGGAAGAGGGGCCCACTCTAAGAAAAACCAAATGTATAAGGATTTATAACACTGACAGCCATTATTATTTCTACATCCTTGGGATGGATCTCTCTTGTGGTGTTGGAAAGGATGCAATGAAACAAGCAATGGGAGACAAGACAGTGGGAGTGTGTTGAAAGGGCATAGGGAGCACACTGATTTACAGAGGAAAAACAATTCAGATACTACAGCAGCCAGCTTATTTTTCCCTAGTACCACCTAAATATGGTGTTATTTTTTGGTAGAAAGTCATGATTCTGCTTCTTCAGAAAGTCACAGGACAAGGTTGATTCTTGCCAGATCAATTTATTGACCCATTAACAATAAAAATACCAAACTGTTCATAAGACACATCTTTGGAGTCAAGCAACTCATAGGTCTGCTCGAACAACCCACATTATGGTATGCAAATGTCTACATTACGTGGCCAGGTGATGTCACTTCCTGTACTATACTTTTCATATTAACCGGCCCCTCTGTCAGGAAAATAGAAACAATGAAAAAACCATGCAAATCCCATCATAGTGAATGATTATCTATCTAAAATTCTAACCCAGAAGTGTGGTGGTTTCTTTTCTTTATTTTTTTTTTCTATCCTTTTTTTTTTCTTTTTTGGTAACTCTTTATTTTCCCTCCTTCCCAGTCAGGGGGAGGAAATCATATAGGTACAACTATCACCAACTGCATGTCACAAACACACACATATGTATAAACATAGTGAAGTAAGTGAGCAAATTGTAACGAATACATTGCCTGAAGTCAGTTTGCATAATGAATTCATTAAATCCTACTAAAATTAAATCAGAAATTAATCCTAAATAGCGAATACTTTCAAACAGAATAAATTCAACAAGACTCATTTGATCCTTTCCAGAAAGAATTAGTTATGAATGTACAAACACTTTCTCTACTCTCTCAAACCAGCCACTAAGTTTTTGGAATCTGCCCGATCCTTAAAATATCTGAGGATACTCATGTAGAATTGCACCTGCTGGGGCTTTCAGGTGACTAACAGTTTGATTTCAGTGCAAAGCAGAGAAAAAAGTTTCTACATGTAATTTCCTTTGGTTGCAGAAGCGATTCTTTTGAAGCCTGAAGAAAATATAACACATTCCCCCAAGACGCCTTCTTTAAAGATTGTACTCTCACAGAACTTTACCACAAATTATTAACATTTTCGTACACATTCCTATGCTTTAGCTCTAGTGGTTCCCTAAAAACTTGATTCAAAGAAGAATTAAAGGGCCAGGTTTCAAGGAATGAATGGAGGGATCTTAACAAATGCCTCATTGCCTTAATCCTATTGAAACCAGTGCGAATTAGGCACCAAGGCTCTCTGAAAATCCTGCTAGGCTCCTGCCTATATAAATCTTATTTGTTAGGGCAGTTCTGTAAATTACTAAATACCGCCTTGTCACTGTTTGGAAAAAAAGCTTGTAAATATCTGCTGCGAGATTGCAAAGTAAAACAAAGTAGCTTAAAGACCTAAAGTGTTAGTAGGAAATCTGGATATTTGGAGCTTAGGAAACTCGGGGGTATAAAGGGATTACACTAAAATCTTGGTCCCAGTTTTTGC
Source organism: Peucedramus taeniatus (assembly GCA_013400575.1). Lineage (NCBI taxonomy): Eukaryota > Metazoa > Chordata > Aves > Passeriformes > Fringillidae > Peucedramus > Peucedramus taeniatus. The sequence goes on from WBNO01031257.1 coordinate 42,249, forward strand.
AGTTGGAAATTGAAAGTTAAAATGCAGGAGGGAGACGTTTGGCAAAGAGGAACAGAGGATCCCAGGGTTAGGGCAGCTAACAGATGGCTGTCCTACACCTCTGCCTCAACTTTGCTGCTGATTCCTCTGTTATCCTGGCCCATGCTTTTTATGGGGTCATTCCAAGTGACAAGTTCTGCATCTCTGAGTAGCTGACTTCAGACACCTTGAGTCTGATTTGGAGCAGTGCCAAGCACTCAGAGCTGCAGCTGACAGTAATGGGAGATGTTTCCAGATATGTGCAACTGAAAACAAAAACTATGAATAAAGGTCAGGCCCTCTGTTTCTGAAATTCAGGACATAAAACTAGGGCATCCTGCTGACCAAACTCCTCATGCCTCAGCTGTCCACCTGCAAAAATGGAGTAAAAACACTCAGTCATCTCACATGGGTGTTGCAAAGATTTACTAAGTGGTATCAGGGATGTGCTCAGAATCACAAGACAGCTCAGGAGAAAATTAGTATTTCTGATTTCAGAGCAAGGTTTGAATACTATTAAGCAAAGTTGTGGGGGTCACACACTGACTTATTTGAGAATTCAAAATATTGAATAACTACTCATTAAGTGAGCACTGTCCATTCTGTGACCTGAATGTGATCAAAATCCCTGAAAAGAAAAATGTGTTCCTGTCATTAGAAGTGTACTGAAATGCATTCACAAGAGAAGACCATACTGAGGTTGCACAGATAACTACATTCCTAGTGTTGGCTTAGTTTTTTATATTTGCCTTAGCATCTTTAATAATTTTCTTCTTACATAGTTTCTCCGTGGTCTTTATCACATATCTATTAGCTCATACTGCTGCTGAAGTCTAAATCTATTTCCACTCCCAATAATGTGGTATAATTCAACTTTTACCCAGATTTCACTTTCTAAAATGTAATTAACTACATCATGGGAGCTCAAACCTCTTGGCTTCATCAGCATTTTACAATAAACGTCAAAAAACTCCAAACTTTCAATGTCCAAGAGGTTTCAAGCCCCTAACCAGAACTCTTAGGCAAGGTGTGGGATTTTTCAACAAGCTGCTCCCAAGCAATGGCTCTCCAGGGTGCCAGCATCCAGTGTGGGATGGGATGAGGCCAGGTGCCCAGTTGAGTCCCAGAGCTTGTAGGATGCTGGTGGCCTCAGAAGCCCCTGGGAGCTTCCTCCCACAAGGAGATATAGATAAAAAAGCACTCATAACATCAGCAGTGTGCTGGCAGTAATACAACATATCTCCATAACCCCAAGCTGCCCCAGGGGAGGTTCAGGTTTGACATGAGGAGGAATTTCTTCACAGAAAGAGATGTCATGCATTGGAATGGGCTGTCCAGAGAGGTGGTGGAGTCACCATCCCTGGAGGTGTTCAAGAAGTGACTGGATGTGGCACTCAGTGCCATGGTTTATTTGACAAGGTGCTGATCGGACAAAGGTTGGACTCCACAAACTTAAAGGTCTTTTCCAAGCTAAATGATTCTGGGATTCCCTTGTGGGAGTTATACGTCATTCACTCAGTACCTCTGGACCCAAAGCCACAAGTTGTCCATCATTGAATTAAGTGAAGCAGGATTATCAGTGGAAAATGAAGGGGTTTTCTTAGCAAAAAATGAGTTAATAGAAAGTACATCTTATCTGGCAATTTAATTAATGCACAATTACTGCATCAGGGAAAAGCCCCCTAAAGATTTAATCATTTAATATGTACAAAAAAGCTACTGAACAGAGAATTACTTTGTTCAAAGGATCCTCTATACCCTTGCCTAGTTTTTGTCAGCTCTGTAGCTACCCTGGAGCATCAGAGAGGGAATAGCAGGGATGCTGCAGGGTAGAAGCACAGGGCATTGATAGAAGTGGAGCAAAGGAAAGGCAGAAATCTTGTTTAGCACTTTCCATGCTCTGTGTAACTGAGCACTATTTCACTGCCATTGGCAGTAAAATGACCTCCTGTTTACACCACATTACTTGAAGCTTGTAGTTTTTAAAAAAACTGTGCCTATCTCCAATTCTGATTAAGTTCTCCAGGCATTTCTGTGCTGCTCAGCTTTCACAAATAGATTTCCAAACAGCAGAACTGCTTGGTATGGTACCCCTCAGAGGTACTCAGCATCCTCTGCTGTCTGCTGCACCTGATAGCAAGAAGAGTTTAGAGGCAAGTATCTAAGAGAAGCTGAAAAACTACAGGTTGGGGATATCAGCATCGATGATACTGATGATACCATAATGCATGAAGCTGAGAGAAAATGAATCATGTGAAAGATGGAACTGGGTGGATATAACAAGGCAGAACAACAAGAAGCACATTTTGCCCTCTGCAGGGACAGTTCAGAACCAAGAAGAGAAGCAAGCAGGCCCTGTCAGTGGGGTACTTGCTGCATTTTGTGAGATGGGAAGGCTGACCTTAGGCTGGTAAGGCCCCTTCAGTTCCAGGGCAGCTGCTTACCAGTTACAGTAAGTAACTGTAAGTGATTCTCCTTCTAGAGGTATAAGAAGCCAGTGAAGTCCCACGATCACAGATACTTCCAATAAATCTATCTCCTCATGTAGTCTGGTGCCTTTTCTGCCACCCCCTCCATTTCTGTGCTGTAGCAGTGCACATTTCCACAAGCATTACAGCAAGGTTAGCCTAAAATCCTATCTGCCTTGGGAATAGCAGGGACTATAGAATCCCCACCATCTCACAAAAGCTAACACAAGATCTACATTTCCACTGCCTTCCTGGCAAACATGTATCAGGTTTGGCCCAGGAAGACAACCATATTTTCACTTGGCAACATGGTGTATTTCTTCCCTACACTGACAGCCTCTCCACTTACATTCTTAAGTGGCAGAGGGACAGTGTCCTTCCTCTAGACCTGCAAACAAGACCTTCTCTTTTGGCCACCTACACTGCCTCCATGTAATATCTCTTCTGATCACTCTGCCTTGACTGCCAGCTCTGCACCAGTCTGACAGTCTTTGTGCAACCCTTGGAGAAGTAACTTTCTTCTGGAGATAATTCATGGACACAGAGGCTTAGGAGGCAACACAACAGTTCATCAGCAGCTAGCATATGGAGCCATGGTAGGAAAAATTCCTCGCCTGTGCCTGACTAGAAAATTATGTCTCATCTTATAAACCACAGATTTGAGAAAGGCAATACAAATATTCATGGTCTCCACAATAGCAGCAGCATATTCAGATTTGGAGAAGGCTCTCATCAATAAAAGTGTATGACAGTGTGCCACCAAGGTTCTTGCCTCTTCTCGGGCTCTGTTAAGCACAGTTTGAAGGCTTTGATCTCTTTCTTAAGTGCATCCTGGTGTGGAGCTTATGATCCAGACCCTGTTGTGAGCACAACCTCCCCACCTGGAGATCCTCCAGGGAAACAACCCAGAACTTCATAAGCACAGCACAAGCTCAGAATACAGGACCTTTGATAGCATGGACTGCTTGCTTCCACTACTTCAGGGTCAGTTCTTCCTTATGAGATCCTCCCACAGAGTCCCATAGGCAGATATATGTTTCACCCCATAGACACAAAAAAAACAACAACAACAACAACAACAACAACAACAACAACAACAACAACAACAACAACAACAACAACAACAACAACAACAACAACAACAACAACAAAAAACCACACACACAAAAAAAAAAAAATTCCAGGTGAGGAGAAAGGAGAGGAAGAAGAAAGGAACAAACCTATCCTTTTTCTGTTCTTTCTAGATTAATTCATTCAGAAGGGATGTGAATGCTAGTCTAAAAGCTATTGGTTATATAAAGAGAAAACAGGCAGAATTACTGCAGCAGATTATTCTACTTTCTTCTGTGCCTCGGTTTCCTCACATACAAATGGAGTAATAACAAGAGTGTTCCAGGATTGATTTTTTAAGGATTTTACCTTCAATATCAATGAAAAGTGTATCACTAGTTTCAGTGATAAGAGCTTTGGCCCATTTTTCCCAATTATTTTGCAATCTATCATTCACAGGCACAAGTCAAAAGTAATGGGACTTATGTATTACATTAAAAGCCTGTCTTACAAGCATCTTTCTGGGCACATGTTAAAGGCAGAAGCAGAAAATGTAAAATGGAGACTACCTCTGAAACCTTACTTTGACTTCCTCCTGCAGATACTTTTTAATAGTCCTTACTGTACCTTTCTTTTCCTTGAAAGTGTCCCCCACCTCAGCTACTACAAAGGACAGAGCTCACAGAGTGGGTAGCAATTCCGTATTTTCCTGTTGTCCTAATTTCAAGCACAGCAAAGTGCCTTATTTGCCACACAACATTCAGATGCATCACTGAATTCAGAATACTGATTTCTTCATGGTCTTTTTCTGTATTGCTATTTTGCCATAGTATCTCATTGCTTCACTAGCCTGAATTGATATTCTCCCAGAGAGATAGGTGGGATTGTTATCTCTATTTTACAGACACTAAAATCAAAAAAAAAGGAGGCTAAGGTCAAAATGGCCAGAGCAATGATAAATTTTGGGTCCCCAATTTGTGATGCCTCGGATTAGTATTTCCCCAGCTCTGTGTGTGTTGACAGCAAACCTCCATACAATACCAGCTCTGCACTTCTGCAAGTCAGACCCCAGGTGTCTCAACCTGAGAATCCAGAAAACGAGAACACACCAATTAGTGGCCACCCATGGAAAACCTCATTTATGTGGCCTTTTCATATCACATAGGAACTTGTGACAAGAGGCAGGAAAAAGCCTAATTCTTCAGGGCAGTATTCAATTGCCAAAATAGGAGACCATTCTTCTGTTCTTGAACAGCCCCCTGCCCAATTCAATACATAACCTTCATCACTGGCAGTAAAGGAAACAGGAGACCTATAGAAATCAGCTTTGTTTATGGCAAAACTCATTCAGTCCCTAAGTGTATTCCATTCTGTGCACTGAATGAGACAGGGATCCTATTGAAAAAAAAAGGTACCAGTGTTTGATCTTATAATTAAGAACCACATTTTTATGTTGATTCATGAGAGAAGACAAATTAAAGATGGATAGGCAACCCTTTTAATTAATTTTCTGTATACTAAGTGTTTGACTTTGAAAACTAAATGTATGTTTAATAAAGGTGTTTAATCTTTTCTTTTAAATGTTAACTAAAAAGGGAGAAAATAGGAAATTTCATCATTTGAAATCATAACATTCTCCTCCTTTGTATTATAAAGGTGCAACTGTTACCTATTAAATGGCTGCAAAATTATTTGCTCTTTCAAAGCTTTATTCCTCTAATCTCAGCAGACAAATAAATTAAAAAACCATAGTGTCTCTTTGAAGAAGACCCCTACCAAGAAAATTCTTGTCCAAACAGGAAAAGCCCAGCAAAGTTTGATGTAGATGAAAAGATTGTCTTTGACTATTGCAATTTATCTCATCTCCCAAAAGCTGGGTAATCCTGACTATAGGCAGGGTGTCTTATTCCCCCTCTTGCATTGTGAAAAGACTCAGGAATAAACAAAGGATATCTTCCTAAGGGTTATACAGATTTAGCATGAAATACTGGAAAATACCACAGATCAGGTTTAGTTCTTCTATATTTCCATGCAACAATACCTCTTCTGCAGTATGAGAATACATCCAGAGAAGGTGAATTATATCTCAGTATGTTTTATTCTGTATTTCCAGCAACGACTGGGACACATCATAATGGCAGCAGAGGAGATTAGGCACTGAAGGTGACTTCTAGTAGGAGTACAGCACTCTGGTTGAGAATTTCTGAGTGACAGCCATACAAATGCTTTGAGACAATTCATGTCAGGCACATAGAAGAAGCCACCAATTGATAAATCCCTTGTAATAATTCTCCTGTGAAGATGATGAACAGGGCGCCTCGGTGTGGAGTTCCAGCAGATGTATGCGTTCAGGAGACGGATGTTGGAGCCAAGACTAGGAAGAAGGTCTTGCTGAAAGAGATGTCTTGCTGAAACCATAGCCCTAAGTCCACTAGAAAATATGGGTAGAACTGGGCTCCTCAGTACCATAATACACCAAGTGAATGCCTTTTGAACCTGACTATAACAAATGCTGAAGACAGGGTGACATCTAAACAGTCTGGGTTTAGGCATCTTGCTCTGGTTATTGGGGAGGCAACTTCTGGTTTGGATCCAAGCCCTGAACCCCTGTACTGAAAGGAACAACTCTAATTCTTCTCTGACAGCATGTAGTAAATAAGTATTTATTCAGTATCTCAGTGGACACACTAGCTTTCCTAAATTATGGAAGATGTTTCAATCTCTACTGTACCTGAAAAGATCTCAAGTCTTATCTCCCTCCTACAAAAGACTGTCAAGAACAAGCTGTTCCTAGCTTTTCCTGCGTAAGCTCCTTGGCTTTTTCTATGGACGAATTAAGTAATCATCCGGCCAGAGACAGAGAGCATACAAAAGTAAATATCGCTTTATATCCTACTGGTTAAGCACAGTTCTGCAGGAGGACAGACTGGGTCCAGATTCTGCTTCAGTGATTATTTGATAATAATCATATGAAATAGTGTTGAAAGAGCACAAGAGACCATTTAGTCCATCCTCTGGTCCAGAAGTACTTCCTGCAGCCCTTCAGTGATTGAAGCTGTAGTTTACTCAATATATCACAGTGCATCACAATCTTTTTGGACACCCCATTAAAGACTATTACTCCTATTTTTATACATCATGGGCAGCAGGAAGAGATTACTCCTATTTTCTTTCACTTGCCAGACTAGCATCTAGACCACTCCTGACCTTATTCCTTTTAAGTTAAAAAACCCTAATTATTTCAGTCTTTTCTCCTTTTACCTCAAGCAATTTTTACTGTCCCAGTCTACGTCCTCTCACTGGACCACACTTCCTCAGAGTTCAGTACAAAACTAAGGCAGGACATTTCAGCTGAGTCCTACATGTGCACAGAGCTGAAGGCTTATGAGATGTCTCTGGCAGTCAGTGCTCCCACTTGCACAGCCTGGTAAAGGTGGTGTTCCCCTTCCTGGCAACAGGACAACGTTCTAGCCTAACACTGAACTTGCGGTCCTCTAGAGACCCTGTCTCCCTTCCTGAAGGACAGCCTGTGGTCTCCCACATAGAACTGGCTGCAGTTTATTGATAATTCCCATTATGGAGATGATATGAATGAATGGATTATGAATGATATGGAGAGCACTTCATATTTACTCTGATGCTGTTCAAACCAGGTCCCTGGTCTGACAAGCTTTTCTTGAATTACAGCGGTTTCCCCCAGCACACCACAGCTGTTTTATGCCATCTGTAGATTTTATAAAACATTTCCTCTAGACAGTTATCCAGGTTAAAATTATAATATAAAGTACAATGTTAATGAAAATATGAAGCACTAGCAGGCCACAGCACAAGCTTGTGGCAACCTGCTCAATACTCTTCCATTTCAACAGGAAATCAGTGAGAATTGCTCATTGAGTAAAATTATCTACACAAGTTCTGCATCCCTGCTGTAATGCCTTCCTTTGGAACATGTTTCTTTGCTTCATTTATGATAAAAGACTGTGAGATAATGTCAAAATCCTTACAAATGACAAGGTATGACAACTACTTCCTCTGTATCCACAAGGCTTGTTACAGAAGAAAGCTAAATTAGTTTGACATGATCTGCTCTTGACAGATCTGTGCTGGCTCCTAATAATCTCCTTTATTTTATTATTTCCACCTTTTTTTTTTCTCCAAGAATGAAGTTAAACTGGGTAGTCTGCAATTTCTTATCTTCTGCTTGTTTTCAGCCTTCTGACACCTCATCCAGCCCTCATGAGTCTTCAAAGCATTCAAAGCTTACTGTTCAGAGATTGCTTCCCTCACCTTTGTAAATAAGCTAGGATGACTTGAAAGAACCATCTTACATCAGTATACCCTGCTTTGTTCTGCCCTTTTCCTAGATCCTGATCTTCCTCTTTTATGGCTCCTGTTACCTCTTTTAGCCATCAACTTGTAGCTGATCACATTACTGAAGATATGCAAAATGGGCATGAAATGCTTTGGCCTTATTGACAATGCTGGATGTAAATCTTCAACCACAGCTCTCCCCTCCTCTCCATAAGCACCATAAACAGAGAGTCAGGGTGATATTATTTACTCTCTTGCTGCTCAGTTATTATTTTGTCTGTGTATGGAGTTGATTATGGCTTATAAAAGAATCATCTAGGCATGACAGTAAACAGCCTATGAATGTTATGGTGACTTTACAGTTTTAAGTGTAATTGTGTGAGGGCTTTAGGCACCTCCACACTTAGAAAGGAAGAAAGCTCTAAAGTTCTGCAGCCTGTGACAGACACGTCTAAGAACGTACTTCAGTTTAGAACAATCCCTTATTTCTCAGTTCAGAACAATGGTAAAATACTGTGAGGCATTTCAGACTCCTCTTGACAGTCACACCCTGATTAAAAAGTAATTAAATTGTACAAGATAAGGTATTGTCTCATGGTATCTCTTCCTGATTTGTGGAATCATACCACTCAAAGCAAGAAGGCAATGAATATAAGGAAGTATTAACTGTAAGAGTTCCTATGAGCCATTTGGGTAATTTTTCACTAATTTGTCATCTTTTCTTTTTCATCTTCTACAGAATCTTGTACACTGGCATCATAATGGAGGGTTCTTTTTGCTGCATATCCAGTTTTACCATGTAATAGTGAGTTTCAAGTATTGTTTCACATATTAACTTTGCTAACTTTTCTCTGGAAGTTATCCAGAGAAAGTTATCGAACTTCTGTTTACTTCATGGAGACTTCAGCTGGCTTCAGTTCTTCAGTTATTTTGGGGGGAGATCTTTTTTTCCTTGCTCCATTTGTCCTTTCTTTAGGATTTTATCTCTTCTAGCTGGTATTCTGAGTGGAATTTAGGATACAAGGGAAAGGCCATTTGCCAGTGCTGTGCTTTATGCAGGATTGGTTGCATCCCTATCATGATTTTGACTGCAATTTTAACAGCCAACATTAACCATCAATTTTTTTGTTGCAGTTGTCAGTCCCCAGGACTCTGCGTAGGACTTGAAATTTTCTTGGGTTTTCCACAGGAAATGTAAATAGGAAAGGTTAAACACACAGTCTTTCACCCTTGATCAGGCAAAGCCTCCATTCTGGCAGAATCATCTCAGCCTGTGCAATCCTGCTGCAAGTTGCCAATCTGACTTCTCCAACATAACAAGCTAAGAATGAAAATGTTAACACTAGGTAAAGTGAAAGTTCACAGATCTAAGGAACACAATGAAGTGTCCCTGCTGGGGATAAACTTTTGGTCCAGCTTCTAAAAGCCCCTTTGCCTCAGCTCCCCATCATTCCAGTACTGTCTCCCAGCTTCACCATTCCTCTTAGGCACAGCCGAGCAGGTGATGCCCTCCTTGCATTTGCTCAGCAGGTAATTTCCAGCAGTGGATTTCACTCTTACATGAAGCTGAAGGGCTGCAATTTTACTGTCAGCAAATCAGCAACTGAGACCTGTTTCTTTATGTCTACCCTTCCAAACCTAGATGACTTTTTGTTAAATTATTTATAAATCTACCACTGAATGCTTTACTCCTAAAGCTGTGGGCAGACAGAAGGTGAAATGACACAAGGTGAACAATAGTCAGCTCAAAACCATTGTGGTTTACATCCTGCTGGTTTCAATCTGAATTAATATAAGTGACTGGCCTCTTCTGCAAAAGAGCACGGCATAGTACCATGGTGCCCAACCTGCACACCCTGGAGTACTTAACATTGCAGATTTATAAGGTCATTGAATGCTGTTAATAAAATAAATGGATTAGACTCCACTCAATAGTCTGATGAACTGAATGCTAATTGATAAGTCCTAACAGTTATAAGATTAATCAGAACTGTAAATTATTCTGTACATTACCAATTATTAGTAATCATCCCAATTCATAAAAAACCTGAAGTTCCTGAAAGCACAGTAGCACTACTAGGCAATTATGGGAAGAGTGGAATAAAACTAGCTTCAGAGTGGGGTTCAGATTCAAACACACTCCCCTGCATCCCTGAATTTTAAGGCCCTTCAAACTAAGTAAGTGAGATTCTTTTGAAGCCCTTTAGCTTAACTAATTACCAGCTCTTACAGAAAGGTGTATCCTCCAGAGAGAATGCCTAAATATTGTGAGATGTCCCAGCTTTCTATAAATAGAGATATACCAAGATTATGGCTGGAATTAATTCAAGAAACTTCAGCTGCAAGATGAGTAATGAACGGGACTGACATTTATTGGTCATAATTTAAGAGACTGTAAGTACATCCTGGCTTCCCTTTTGAGACATAAATGCCAACCATCCCTGGTTGGCAGGTTCAGGACATCCTGTCTTGGCCCAACAGCTGTAGCACAGCCTGCCACCCAACAGTGACATTAGAAGCCAAGGGACAAGCCTGGAAAGAGCATGAACCATCAGGAAAGCAGGAATGCTGACATTAGTTTGTACTGCATGCATTGCTCCTGTTGCAGCCATACCCTTCCCAGCTGCTGCTGGGCAACCTTTTACCTAAGCCAGCAGCAAGGTGAGAAGTGAAGACGCACCACTTTGCTGTCTCTGTCTAGGGATGCTCATTTTGTCAGCTGCAACTCTGCCCAAGTGGGGAACTGGGGCAGATACAAAAGCAACTGGAGCACAAAGAAAGAACCCAGTTTTCCTTCGGATACTGGAGCCAGGAAAGGTGAAGGGAGCTAGACCCTGGCGGTAGTGGCTGATGCTACCAGCAGGAGCACTGCATGGTCAAGGGAGCAGGGGGAAGGCAAGGAGCAAAACAGATGGGGAGAGGAGACAGAATGAATAACAGGTGGAGACAGCAGAAGCAGTGTAACTCCAAAAGCACAAATTCCTTTTGCTGTATTGAAAACAAATCACTATTTTCATTACACTATTCCTTCACCCCATACACATATTGTAGGCTGGATCACTGTGGTGGTCGGGGAGGAGCTACCACTGTGGTGAATAGCAGGGAGAAAACTAAGTTGTAGCCCTACTCTCAGGCTCTGGTCCATTGTAATAAAACCTTGGTCTGAGAAGAAAATCAATGGTTTGTGTCAAAGGAACTCAAGGGACTAATAAACATCCTAGCACAGCAGGAGTATCTGAGGATGGATAAAGCAGAGCTTTGCCTGTCTAAAGCATCTCTCACTTGAGGGCTTCTGAATCCCTTTTCTTTTCCCCACTCTAATTGTTTGGTTTCCAAATTAAAGAAGCATCTTGCAGAGATGGCCATAACAGTCAGAGAATGTATGCTTAGATCAAGTCAGAAAGCAGGTTAATAGCACTGCCAGAAAGAGAAACCAGCTCTCCCTAAACCAATTCCTCTATACTGCCCTGTGGTGCTCACAACCATGAAAAGCCATCGAGTTTTACACATGCACTCAGCAGGGGATAGAAAGAGCCCAAAGGAAATATAAACACCTTCTCCACTTGAGGCCATCAGAGCTCTGAGGTTACAAGTCACCTCCTGGTGTGCTCAGGAGGATCTTGGAATTACAGATTAAATGAATGTGGATGGATTCCTGACTTTGATTTTGGACTTCAGATGTTGAAAGGTATTTCATTGGGGTACCTGCTCTGGTACTCCCACAGCAGGATATTCTACCAGCAAACATTTGTACCCTCCACCATGCCTTTCAAGATGACCAACTTCCTCTTGTCAGCCCAATCTTCCTGTGTGTAGAGCTACTGGACTACGGTTGTCTCCTTACGACCATGAACACTGGGATTTCAAAACTTAGATATAGACAGGTAAGGACTGCTGCCAAATGTACCCCTGAGACCTGTCAGACTCACAGTAAACAGGGGAATCACACAGTGACTTCCAAAGGGCATCAAAACAGAAATCTGCCATCAAAAGGTTTCTCATCCTCAGGTGTCTTTAGAGCACTGTCATCAGAGCTATTTTTCATTCTCAAATCCAAAAAAAGCCCTCCCAGTGTAAGGAGGAAGCCCAAAGCAACAAAGAAATCACAAGTCGTTTATGTTCAGGAAGAGGACAATGGGAGAGTTGTACAGAAGGAAGGATGCATGGGCCAGTAATGCATGCACTGAGCAAATGGCAGTCAGCAATGTACCACCAGCCTTCCACAAACATGAAGAGGCCTCAGCTTATAGAGCATGGTGCTAATAACACCAAGGTTGTGGGTTTCATCCCATATGGACCATTCACTTAAAAGCTGGACTCGGTGATCTTTGTGGGTCCCTTCCAACTCAGAATATTCTGTGATTCTGGTGCTTTTGCTTCAAATTATCTCAGCCAAAAGCAGAAGCAACCTTCAGGCTATAGCCGCTGTTTTACCTGGTAATACACCAATCCCTCAACAGATACCTGTCTGCTTGGTAGAGATTAGGCAGAAGCCACTTCTGGCCCATGTCCTCTGCCATGGACAGCACATGCAGCACACGAGTCACTATGAGAAGCACACGCCTCACAGCACAAGCACAGCAAATCCAGGCTGGAATACACATCCCTTATTTATGTTATGCAAGACTATCAGCCTGCCTTCATCTTGCGAGGGTCAATGGGCCTCATTCACCTTCCTGCTAGCCCAAGAAGGCACTGCAACTTGGCAGCTGCCAGCAGTGAGAAATTCCTACTCTCTGCGAAATGGGGAGAGGGAAATATAATGTCTGTGCAAGATGATTCTGGGATGGCATCACAAAATCCAAATCAGATAATATTCTGAGTTCAAAGGGATCCACAAGGATCATCCAGTCCAGCATTTAAGTGAATGGCCCACTCAGGGATTGATCCCACAACCTTGGTGTTATTAGCACCGTGCTCTAACCAACTGAGCTACTCTCAGATCCAGCACAGCTTGCCTGCAAGGAGAGTGGATTTGAGGTGAAAACTCTTTGCACTTTCTCCTTCTAGTCAGTCAAAGCCACATGACAGAAGGAGGGGTCCTTCTCATCTCCATCCCCAACTGATGCCCACTCTCTCAGCATGGCGTGGACAGAGCCTGGCGCTACAGCTCATTTCCTTATCCTGTGGCAGGAGCAGCTCTGAGCTCATTCAGGCAGCCCCAGTGTTAGGCCAGGACAAGTCCCCAGATAATACATGTTGGTTCCTTGGGCTGCACAGGTGTCCCCAGCCTGGCATGGTCACACAGAAGATTCAGTGCAGCCCTCTAGGCAGGGATGCCTCTACATACCAGCAGGTACTGCCTGACTGGTTTTTGCTGGGCCTTTGATTCAGGAGCAAGTGCCCAAAGACAATTTAGATCCACAGACTGATTTCTTTCCCACTGTCCTTCTCCCACTGGAATCTCTGCCTGCAATTAGTTCCCTAGGAGGGGGCTTGTCTGTGCCATTAAGAACAGCTACATTATATGATCTAGGAGAAATCAATGTCTCTAATAGTCAGCAAAGGCAGTGGAGGAGAGGGTGATGGGAGGGCTGTTTCTCTGGAGACATTCTTCTCAGTAGAAATCCCAGGGGTATTGCCCCAGGAAGAGAAATAGTGAGGACAGTAATTAAACTTCCATGGAACAATTGTTTACTGGAAGAAGCACAGAAGCTGCTCAGTGTCTCAGAAAGGCAGAGGCAGTGGCTAGACTCTCCCTAGGTACAGATGAAGTGCCTCTGCCCTGAAGTCAGCAGTCTGTGGTGATTTATACCACAAGTGGTGAGAGGCAAGGGGTGGGAGGAGGGGTGTGGATAGACACCTCTCCTTTAAAATACCCCTTTTCCTCTGTCCACAGTGGTGTTTAAAGGTAAGACCACGCCTTGCAAGTATTGAAGCATCTGGATTGTGCAGTATAATTTAATTATCCTAAATGAAGCCTGAAATATTTTAATATCCTGAAGCAAGAAAACCTTCACTCTGCAGGCATCTTCCTCTCTCTCTTTTTCTCCATTTCCTCCTTCTTGTACACCTCTGCAGTTCCTGGAATGGCAAGCCACCTCACCGGCTGGCTGCAATTGCTGGAACTGTTCCCTAATGCTTTTGCCTTCTCCAATTGCATTAAACTGCATCTTTAGAGGTACAGCCCTGTTTATTCATGCTGCTCGTGTGGAAGGGGGAAGAAATGCAGACTGCCTCTTCTCCCCTCTCCCTCCTTTGATGGGTGTGGCAGGTTTAAACCTTTGCAGCCGCTGGCTCTCCGGCGCTGGGGTGAGGAGGAGAGGATAGAACGGGAGGGAAGCCGTCGTCTATGGCTGGTGATGAATGGGACTCATCTCACCCACAAGTGGGAAACCCGCTTGCAGGTTATTGTTTAATCACTTATGCAATCCAATAGTGAGCACATACCCCCATAATGTCCATCTGTTCTAGTATGCAGTGCATGCAACTCTTGCATTTCTAGCCACCTATCTCACTGCCCAGCCCTACGTGTTACTGACTGCATTTCTCGCTGGCAGGAAAGGTTGAGTTCAGGTTTTCAGATATAGCTCAACCCAGCTTTTCAGTTATTCTACCTCTGAGCTGCTTATTTTGTGGGCTCAGATTCAGAGCTGCAGTCAACTGTAGGAAGAAATGACAACACTTAGCTATCTACATCTCTCATGGGCAGGCACAGTCAGTCAGTCAGTCAGTCAAATACTTCACTCTTCACACTGGCATCGCACCCACAAGAAAGAATAATCTGCAAGGTATGAGCGTGTGAACATATTTTTCTCTGAGGGGTAGGAGGACAGACACACACAGGCACACCTAGACACAAATGTGAAGAGATCTCTTCCACGCCCAAGCCTGTAATTTCAACATTTTGCTCCTTAGCTGCCAAAAAGGCGGGACACCAGGGAGTTCCCCTGAAAAATAATTTGAGGAGAGCTGCCTTTATTTTGGGAAGGAAACTCCTGCCAGTGCTGAAGAACCCATTCCATCTTTTTCTCTCAGTGAAAGGTCTGGGTGGGGACAGAGGAAGAGCACATGCTGAAAACCTAGGTCTTTTTCTCCTCCCAAGCAGACCTTTCTCTGGCGTGTCATCACCTTTCCGAGCGAGCAGTTGTATCGCCAGTTTGGCAATCGTGGTGCGTATTCAGGTAGAGGAGCAGCGGCTGGGATCCGAGCCCAGCACTATGCACGAGTACGCTCGGGCAGGCGCGATGGGGTGGCGTGGCTGCCTGCGGGCGGCTCGGGAAGCACGCGGAGCGAGCGCTCGGTGTGCCCGCGCCCATCCCCGTAGTAGCGGGGCCGAGCGCTGCCCGTGCACGCGCAGAGGGGTGTGTACCATGCGGGGGAGTCGTGCGGGAGCGGGCAGAGAGGGCTGCGTGTGAGCCAGGCACCTGCATGCCACGCATTCCTGAGCGCCACAGAACACAAAAAGACACGAGAAAGCCCAGAGAGGTGTAAAGAACAGATCTGTAAAGAACAGATACATCAGAATATCATTCGGGAGCTTTAATGCCCAACCTGCGATGCTACGGGCAGAATGATTCCCCTGTAGCTCTCGTCTGACTCCAAAGAACTCCAGAGCTCCTACTTTATTTTAAAATTTGCCGTGCACCTCCGCCCACTGCTCTGTCACTTAGCCTCCCTGTCTGCCTTCCTTCTCCTCCTCTGCTCTTTTCATCCCGTATTTGCCATCAGAACGTGCTCTGCTGGCTGACTGCAACGTGTTCCCCCCTCTCCAGCCTTCACCCCCTCCTCCCAGATTTTAGTGAGCATATCATTAATTGCAAAGCATTTGAAAAACCTGCATGAGGAAAAACACAGGATGACGCAGGGTCTCTTTCTATTCCAATCACCTGCCCCTCCCCATTATTCTACAAATTTCTCCTTCGTTTGCTAACACACATCTCCATTCAGAAACACACTAACCTGAATCTTCTTTCAACACTGTGCTGTTCACAGTAACTGTAGTTACTCACATCAGTGTGTGAACAGAAGACTGCAGTGCTATGCTGTAAAAGACACTGAAATTTACGCATATATAAAGAAATTAACCAGTATGGTGCTGTGCCTCAGTTGAGTTCTGTGCTCAGAACAAGGACCAAAGCTCCTTGTTGCTACCTACAAATCTGTAATTCTTGGAAGTTTCTGAAATGCCTTGCAAAGATATCTAGGGTCAGTTCCTGCCTCAAAGCTCCAACTGCACAAATCCAGTATCCTCCCGAGGAAGTCCAAGAAGTTCAGCCAAAAAGGCTTTCTTAATCGGGAGCAGGTTTGGGCTTCCACACAAAATAAAAGGGGGAAGGGTGAGGGGGAAATGATCTAAGTAGCTTTTTTTTTCTAATTTCATTATCATTTTGGACACAACAATTTTGACACTGAAACTAGCCCCCACCCAAACCTTCTCATCATCTCAATCCCCTTATAGCAAAAGCCAGGTGGTACCAGGACAGAAAACGAGCGCGTTTCCAACAGGATCACACCGTGAGCTTCTCTTATCCCACCTGAGTTCGGAGCTAACAGAGGCGTGGTCCTCTGTCTCTTTACCAGCTGGTGCACAGTTGTCTAACTGGTTGTACTATGAAGGGTATTGCAAAGAGGGTGACTCTCCCCCTCCTCAGGCTAATGCTTTTGTTATTATTTAATTGGATTTTTCACTGTAGCATTGGTTTAAAAAAAAATCCTTCAGGTTAGTTCTTGCTCAGATTGTTGGAACACAAAAAAATGAATACACCTGTCCTCCACGCCACCTCACAGCACAGGCACATAAAGCATCTCTCATTCATCAGAAACAGGAGCAGTTGAGAGCATTCTGACCAGGGATCAAGGCTCACTGGGCATCCGTTCTTTTTTGGCATAAGATGAAGAATTGCTTCCTTTATCTCCAAGGTAGAGCCAGATCTCATCACATTTCCTGCCAGCTGCAACACTCCCCTCTACTCCCCCCCACCCCACTCCATCCACACCCTCACAACCACAGACAGAAAACCCTAGGCAATATAACTGTAACTGCCCCTATTAAAAAATAGGGGCAGTTATAAGCAAAACAAAAACAAACAAACAAANAAAGAAATATAAAAATCTTAAGCTCTACCTGTTTTGTTCTTCTCATACAGCACAGCATGATCGTATTGTCCCCTTCCTTCGTTCTTCTTCCTTCCTTCTCCTCTCTCCTTTTCCTCTTCTCTCTCTTATCTCTCCCCCCAACCCTCTCCACTCCCTCCCTCCCTCTCTCCCTCTCTCTCTCGCTCACACACCCATACACACACGACCACACCCGCGCACACACACACCCAGGCAGTTAGCAGCAA
>WBNO01031257.1:59807-90740 GCA_013400575.1 Peucedramus taeniatus
AGCAGCCTGGGAGGTTTCTCAACAGAAAGAAATATAAAAATCTTAAGCTCTACCTGTTTTGTTCTTCTCATACAGCACAGCATGATCGTATTGTCCCCTTCCTTCGTTCTTCTTCCTTCCTTCTCCTCTCTCCTTTTCCTCTTCTCTCTCTTATCTCTCCCCCCAACCCTCTCCACTCCCTCCCTCCCTCTCTCCCTCTCTCTCTCGCTCACACACACATACACACACGAGCACACCCGCGCACACACACACCAGGGCAGTTAGCAGCAACTGGAAGGTCCACAGCTATTGCTCATCACACATTCACACGCTGCCTCTCCCTGCCTCCCTCCCTACCCTTCCCAGAATTGTTCGCCAGCTCTCCCTGACTCGTCACCTCCCCACCCCACCCCCACCCCGGCAGCCACCTCCACTCCCCCCAAGTCCCTCGCCAGCCTCATGAATAATTAAAATCTTCAATCTGGACCCAATTACCCAACGACTTTCCCACTGTACAGAGGCGACAGGGGAGAGGGGACACTGCGGGCTGCGGAGGGGTGGGGTGGGGTGGGGTGTGTCTGGGAGGCACTGGGCGAGGAGGGAACCGGGCGGCTGGGGAACCTCTAGCCCTACTCCCACCGCAGCAGCCGAAGCACCCTGGCCACGGCCAGGAGTGGGATTTATGGGTGAAGGAAGCATAAATCTTTGCTTGGGTGGGGTGAGGTGGTGTGGGCACGGAGGGGAGAAGAGGGAATGGAGGTACTGCCACGGCGGGCAGTATATGCTGTGCACAGGTGATGTACAGTAGGTGGGAGCTGCGAGCTAAACGGGAACTGGTAAATATGTTAAAATGGCTGTTGAAAATCCCTCTCCCCAGCACACTCGCGAACATATATGCACGTGCTGCCTTCTCCGTATGTGCAGGCATAAACCCTGAATAGGGATGTCCTGCACCACTGAACGAGACAACTTTCTCCCCTGTTCCCTTAGTCCATCCCACAGACCTTGCACAGGCACAGAAAATGATACTCCTGCAATACTTGTTTGGTTTTTTTTTCCCAACAGAATAGCTTCCAAACCCACAAAAATCATCCCTTTTCCTTCCGTATAGATCTCAATTAATTTCCATGTCAAAGTAATTTCTACACCTATCGATCTCTGCAAATTGCTGTGAACTATTGCTAGGCAGATAGGCATGTTCACACACAGAGGCACCCCCATGCTCGTGTGGGAGCAGGAGTGCATGGGTCTGCATGCACAGGAGATCATGGCGGTGCAGGAGCCCCAGCAAACATTAATGCACACATGTACTCGCTCCCAAGCACACATCTGGAAAGTTATAGCGCCATGTTTTCTCAGAATATACACGAGCTGGACAGCTGTATCTGTCACTGGGAAAAAATATCCCAGACAGCAGTTAAACCAAAGTGTGACAATGTTTGGCATGTTAAAAGTATTTTTTTTTTTAAATTGCTGGATTTTTAGGATTTCATCAACCAAAATTCAAATTTTGCTTATTTCACTTACTGAGTCTGGGAGGCATAGTCAGATGCTGTTCTCTGTTTAACGCTAATGTCACTACATCAGCTTCTCTGCCACACCATGGAGTTATTTCTGAATTATTTTTAATATAAAACTGCCTGCAAAAGAGAAGAAAAATTGTCTTAGGTTATTACTAAGGTCTTTGCTCTTTAATTACATCTAAATACATTATTAACACAAATATCCATGCATGTGTGAACGTTTATACAAATAAATGTATATGTATATAGATATAGTTTCTGGAATACCCCTCAGTACAGACTCCTACATAATCATATCCTGTTGCTATGATATCACTGCAGTTCCCAGTACACCGTTTATTTTAAGAAAAGCAAACAGCATTTCAAAAAAAATCTAGCTAGCTACCTACATCTGTATGCAATTTAAGAAAGTGTCTTTTGGGGTCAAGAAGGTATCAGCATTAGTCCTGGGTTACAGACTAGAAAAAGAAAGTAATGATATGGTAATGACATTCAGAGAAGATACTAAACTGGGAAGAGTTGCAAGTACCAGCTGACACAGAAGTAGACCAAAGGATGAAGTAATGAGAATCAGATTCAGCTTCAGAAAATGCATGCAGAGAAAAAAAAAGGCAAACTGTGCAATCATAAAAGAAGAGAGGTAAGAAGTGGAGTAGTAGAAAGCAGTGGACATCATTTGAGGAAGAGATCTCTGTGACGTACGTTGCTGCTGACGACACGGTGCCAAGGCACTGAGGAGCAGCACAATGACATTTTGAATTACACCTGTGGGACTTAGGAGCCTCTGTCCTGACCTCTGGAGTTGCTGGGGGCACATCTCCATGATGAAGAGAGGGTGTCATGAGCTTGTGGGCACTGGCCAACCCACATGGCTGTTCCCTATGCCTGGGGAGATGGGAATCCCCAGGTTCAACATGTCTGAGAGCTTCAACTGGGTCTCCCTTTGGTGACAATGAAGAGAAACGGGAGCTTTGAGGGTGCGACTCAGATCATCCTAAAGCAGGAGCCTAAACTAGGTCAGACAAATCACACTTCAGAAGTGTTTTAGAAGCTTCATTTTCTTCCCACTGACAAGGCCTTTTTAGGGAACCTCTCTGTGCTAGAGAGCCCTGATGAGGAAAGCCTTCCCAGCCCCCACCTTTCTCAGACACCCACCTCAAGTGGGAGCAGGCTGGCAGCAGAACTGTGCTGGTACAGTCAGGGAGGGCCAAGCCATTTTCCTGTGCTCACCCAGGGCAGTTGCTCACCCCCATCAGTCACAGCCAAAGGCAGAACCAGCTCTCTTCATGCCCAGCCCCACAAGCACTGTATGCTCCAGTTTATCACAGGTAACTTTTGGCACATAGACAAAACTTCCTTAATATGTTCCCCAAACATAGAGACTTAGTGGTGAGTAGCAAGTCCTTTGTAGGCTCACATCTGTGTTTCCTCTGAATTAATCTCGTTACAGACAAGAGCCATGCATTGAAACCCAAATTTTCAGGGCCTGTCAGTTCCTAACACCACTGTCTTTTAAATCAGGACCCTTTAAGTATATTTAAAAGTTGGACTTGAAATTCTTCAGCAAATTATATGGTTCTGAAAATCATATCCCAGCACATCCCTTGCTTTGCCATTTTGGCTGTTTTCACTTCAAACTGTAAACTATCTCATAACACAACAGGAAGAAAGGACAAGTCCACAGCCATGAAAAGGCCAAAGTGAATGAGAGGGAAGTAAAGGCACAAACTTCAGTCAGGGAGTTAATGAAAATCAGAAATAAAAATTAAGGGAAGAAGAACAGGTGAATCTCCATCTCTTTCAGTGCCCAAGTGAAGATGGGATGCTTTCATTCCAATGACACCTTTGTCTCTTCAGGGCACTGCCAGCTCTGGCTCATTCAGCACTCCTTCAGAGTCAGAGGATAACACTGCATCACACAGTGTAGATGTGCCCTGAAAGGCCCCTTTGACCTTGGCTTTTGAATATCTATGCAACTAAAAGGAAGAGCAGTTCCAAAGAATAACATGAATGGTGGACCAGGGAAGTGAGCTAGAAGAAGGGGGTGAACTATGACCACAGATTTTAAAAGATTCATCTGTGAGACTTGACTGAATGACAGCTAAGGAAGTGGAGAAGTGTGGTATTTTCAAAAGCTACAAGCCTCTAGAAGGGAATCATTTGGAGTGAGATATAGTCCACTGTTTGGTGTACGCTGCATGTTGCTTCACCATGAAGAGGGGTATGGTTCACATAAAGTAATTGTTATGGTGTCTCATTTAATTCAAAGTCATATATTTAACTTAAAAGGGTAAAGATAATTTCAAAGTAATAAGACATATTAGTGGTTATTACAAAAGAAGGTGGGTGGAGTAAGAGACACAAAACTGTGCTTTTAAAGCCTGTTCAGTTCTGCTGCAAGGTTACCCCAGCAGCTTGAGGTCCCCATAGATTGAAAGAAAAAGTATCTTCAGTCCAGCTTTGAATTTTGGTTCAATAGCAAGACATCAGATTCAGATTAATTTTGAAGAAGCACATAGTTCTGACCTGCTCCTGGGACTGTAATCAGGTTGATTCCTTGGCCAAACAAAACTAAATGAAACCAAGAAGAAAACACTTTGCCTACAAGAGCTGTCCCAGTGGTAACCATACTAAACTGAAGAGGCGTCTCTTTGAGAGAAGTACTGTGAAAGTCCCGTTACTAGGGATATTTAAAGCTTCCGTAAAAACAACTCTGAAGTGAGTGACTTGCTTTCATTGGGAGATAGACTGGGTTTTCTCTCTCTTCATATGTTCCACATATAGTGATAGCCTCGCCTTTTGTTAGCCAACTTTCATGCTGGCAGGAAAAAACCCAATTTTATAAAGATTTTTTGGTATCCTCATTTGCATAGGCATTCCATAAAATCCCACTGTGGGACCACTTGTAATTTCAGTCTCCTCAGTAGCTTTGCAGCTCTGGTCTCATTTGGCCTCACTTTCAGTCATCTATGTCTTAGTGACAAAAACCAGTGCAGTGCAACGCTACAACCAAACTCCTTTTTTAAATGATTTAGACATAGTCATGAATCTCCTTGGAGGAGTACCCATTTTTCAGTATAAGGATCACTTATGTCAATTTACCTTGGATTTCTGTTAATCCTGAATTATTAATATTAGAAAAGGAGAGCGTAGTTTATTTTGACCTAAGACTGAAAGAAGAGGCTTTAAAGCTATGATTTCCAAAGCCACAATGCCACTTACTCTTGCAGAGAAGGCTTTAGAAAATGCCAGTCCAGGAATGCTCTAAATCATTCAGTGTCTTTAATGACTGCTGGGTTACTTCTCCTGGACTATAGTGAGCTCACGTGACATTAGCACCTGTTGTCATCAAGCTAGTCACAGGGATGTACACAGGTGCTCTGCATTTATTCCCTGTGATTTCCATTTTTCTTCCCATTCCTGCACAGCTGGGCTCACAGCACTGAAGACACCTGACTTCACAATATCACACATAATAAGAAATGGCCGCAATAATTTCCCTGTTTTCATCATTTTAGAAACAAATGTTTTCTGTAAATTGTGTGGTGTATATGAACTGGAATACCTGGGTAAAAGCAAAGGGAGGATAATTTTAACATGCTCAAAGAATGATCTGTACAACCTTTGGGTCAATGTTAATTATTATTGAGCTTGAGAATCATCAAAAATGTAAACATAACAGTTAAATCCCAGCAAGCTTAGTGCTGAAACTGTAACTCTTCAATAAAATGAAATCTCATCTGCTTGTCTGTCAAAAAGAAAAATGTCATCACAGAAAGCAGTCAACCTATCAGCTATTATTCTCAGTGTAGCTGTAGTTTGCCATGGGGGAATGTGATACTTTACAAGCCAAACCAAATGTGAGACAGGATGACCCAGGAAGCCCCTTTCTTCTTCTCCAGGGACCCTTCAATATGTGCTGTTGTACACAGTCCCTCCTGCGGTAGCACAGGCTCAGAAAAGCAAGCTTTGAAGGAGAATCAGTGTCAACCAGGAGCTCAGCATGGGCCAATTTGCCCTGCTTCTCAGGCTGGCCCCACCCTTCACTCGAAGTCCTGCAGTGCCATGACAAGTTGCTGTCAGTATCCAGCTCACACCTCACAGTGCCCCCTGGGGATGCCTGTGCTGTTCAGTGCTGCGGGGTGTGCTTGGGCTGAGATGGAGACAAACACTGAGGTGTGAGTCCCACACACTGACTGCACACACGATTGGAAAGGCCACCCTCAGGTCTGTTTTACTCCACTCCTGGCTTCCTTTGGTAATATACTGGCATTCCCCTGGCACTGCAGTGCTGAATAGAGGAGTTGCCCCGTGATACCAGTGTGATAACATGACAGTACTATGGTGTGAGGCACAATTTCCTGAGCCTTCTTTGAACCACCTGGTCCTGCTCTGCTTGTGTTTATAATGCCCCTCATTGATGCCAGGGTGGGGACGATGACCTGGATGCTTCAGTGCTAGGAGGAAGACTGGGCAGAGACAGGTTCATCCTCCTTCTGTGCTGTCCCCTCAGCTGACCAGACTCCTTCTTCTCTCCAGCCTAAGAGCTGACTTGAGCTGAAGCAGCCTGCATGAGGGAAGGTACAGACAGGAAATTAATGAGAGGGAAAACAACTGAAGGCCTTCCTGTGCCCTTAACTGGCACTTCATGTCAGCTGTGGAGATGATGGACACCCAACAGGCCAAATCTGCCTTTCAGGAAAGGGATTAAAAATTTCTAACCATGGTCATGCTTCACTCACAGGCATATAGTAACCAGGCCACACATTGATCAGGATCAATAATAGGAGATAGACGCAAACCCCAAAACACAGAGTGTTAATGGATGTAGGAAGTGTTTGTATTGGAGAAGTAATGGAGTGAGTTGACAGGACCCTTTCACTTACCTGCAGCTGTACATGGGCAAGTTAGAAAAGCAAAGATCTACCAAGAACTAAAAGAGCAGAAAAACTGTAAACATAAACTTGCCTTTAAGGCCCTAAAAATACTCTCTCCTTGCCATGACTTCATTTAGTTTAGCCACAAGATACCCACTGAGAGGAAAGAGGAAAGTCCAGATCCCTCAGTCTGCCAGGCAGACAGGGTATATGCAGAGGACTGTTCCCTTGCAGTAGGCTTCTCAACACAAAATTCACTGCATCTGATTGAAGTGGAAGAGCTCTCCAGTCCAAAATGCAGAGCACAGGGCTTGGACAGAGAATGGGTGGTAGTTCAGTCTCACCACAACTAAAATTTTGTTACAATTAAAAGAGTTCTACATTATCAGGTCCACACCATACCAACCTTCTTAAGAGTGCCCTGGTACAGCAATTATTATTTCTTTTCCAAGACCTCACTGTTAGCCAAAGGAATTCACCCCAGAGGGCAGGAAACACAGATGGAATTTTATTAAGAGTCCAGGTCTGTGCAGGCTGGAATCCAAATCTGCTGCCCCATGCATGGAAACTGCATTACAGCAAAGGGCCCTATTTTAGCTCAGCTCTACAGGACACCAAGCTATGTTTCTGGACTGGGATTTTCTGGAGATTTAGGAGTTGCTCCAAGAACAATAGTGAATTTTCTGTGTTAATCTAAGGGATTAGCTCCTTCTCCAGGCAATTCTGGTAGCAAGGAGAAAAAGAAACTTTTTGGAGAGGGACAGCCTAATTCCTCAAAGCAGTCCTACTCACTACCTGACATAACTGTTCTGTACAACAAAGTGTCATATCCCATGCATGCCTGGCACTGTGACATGCTAGAGAAGCATGTGACATGCTACAATCTTGGTTACCACCTGCTGCACGCCTTTCTTTGTCCTACAACCTGTATGCACAATTCACTCAGCTTGTCCCTGGTGTAGTTGCCTCCCAGAGCTGTCAGTCCCCTCTGTCCAACAGCTGAGGCACAACCTGACACAAGTAGAGGCCAGAGAGGGTTTTTGAGCCTGCAGAAAGCAGCAGGAAGCAGCAAGGGAGGTGATGAGCACCCACCGTCAAGCACACAGAGACCTTTATGCCTGCTCTGGTAATGACACAGCAGATGCAGGGCTCAGTGGAGGGGGAAAGGTCTCCTTCAGCATGAGGGAGAAAGGAGGAAAAAGGAATTAGTTTACCACCTACATCAGAGAGGACAAGCATGCTGACCTAGATGGTCTTCTCATGTGTGTTCTTCTCAGTGGGGTCAAGTTAAATTAATTTTAATAACATATGTTATAAAATTCGAAGGGTAATACTTCCGTGTTGCCCTAATTTATTCAGCTAGAGAGGAGGAAAAAGAAATTCATTCTCTGTTTGTTATGAAAGCTAAGCTCAAATATGAACATTGTTCCATAGTAAATGATGGAGAGTTTGACAATCTTATCTGTATCATATCATCATATATTGAAAGGTTCTATTGTTAAGAATATCTACAAGAGAATACAATTTCATCTGCTTCGGGAAGTGTAATTCTGAGCTTTTTCCTTTTAGAGTTCTTTTCAAGTAAGGGATCTGTGTTAGGTCTTTATAAAGTTAGAAAAGTAAATTATATATGTCCAGATTTCTCAAAATTAGTCACAGTTCAAAAAAAAAAAAAAAAAACACTGCCATTGCCTGGGCTGCATCAAAAGCAGCGTGGCCAGCAGGGCAAGGGAGGGGATTTTGCCCCTCTACCCTGCTCTGTGAAACTCCACTTGCAGTGCTGCATCCAGCTCTGGGGTCCTCAGCACAGGAGGGACATTGACCTGTTGGAACGAGCCCAGAGAGGGTCACTGAGATGGCTGGAGGGATGGAACACCTCTACTACAAGGCAGGGTGAGAGAATTAGGATTGTTCAGCCAGGAGAAGAGAAGGCTTCAGGGTGACATAATTGTGGCCTTCCAGTATCTGAAGGGAGCCTGCAAGAAAGATGGAGAGGGACTTTTAACAAGGGCATGTATTGACAGGACAAGTGGGAATGGCTTCAAACTGAGAGTAGGTTTACATTGGGTACTAGGAAGAAATTCTTTAATGTGTGGATGGTGACGCACTAGAAGACATTGGCCAAAGAACTGGTGGATGTCCCATCCCTGGAAGTGTTCAATGCCAAGCTAGATGGGGCTTGGAACAACCTGGTGTAGTAGAAGTTGACTCTGCCTGTGTCAGGGATTTGGAACTAGATGACCTTTAAGATCCCTTCTAATCCAAACCATTCCATGATTCCATTCAAAAACAGCACTGAGTTCTGCCTAAAAATTTATATGTCATTAATTTCCATCTTAAGGCTAAAAGCTTAAATGCAAAATAAATCAGAGAAAACAAAACACTCAGTCCTCAGGCAACATGAAACACAAAAATGTAACAACCTGACAGTGTCAGATAATCTCCATGTTGCACATGACACAGGCCAGGCCCTTCCCTGCTTAGCTGTCAGCCATTAACAAGGAATGTTAAAATGCTAAAATGGCAGCATGGCCATTTTCATTCTTGCATTAAGCTCACTAGTTACCAAGCCATGGCTTGAGGCTTGGTGATGCCCTCAAGGTCTTCCAGCATTTCTTGTAACCCTTGCGAACTAATAGGCTAAAACAGCCCAACAGGGAGAGGAAAGCTGCTGAAACACAGAACTCATTTAGTATTGTTGCTTAGAAGCCAGTGACGGTTATTAATTCTTAGATCTTTGGCAAAACCTGCCTCTTTTGTATGTTTAGTCATCCAAGAAGTCAAAATTATCTCCCAAAGGGTGCTGAACTACTCTGTCTGATTTAATTTTGATCATACTGTGTCCACTGAAAATAGGACTTCAATGGATCTCCCTTTTTATTATTTTGTCAAATGCAGGCTCTTATTAGATCTTCACACGCAGTGCAACCTCACTGGCCCAAAATTTGTCTCGTTATTTCCCAGGGCATTAACAGATCCTGTCTGTGTAAGTACACAGGTGTTACACCCCAAGAAAACTAAAGGATGATTTTGTACTTCGAAAAATTATGTCATGCTCAGCATTAAATTCTTATTCCTGTACACACAACAAATTTAGGAAACATTTGTTTTATCTTCATTGACTTGAAACTGATCTTAAATCCTATTTTACTGTCACTTCCTTCAACATTCTATTGTACAATACTTTCTGTCTTTCTTGTAGCAGTGAGATAATCTACAAGTCAAAGTTGTTTGTGCTAGACATGTAATTTCACCTAACACTGAGAATATCACCACAGTTTCTACAAAGGCATTATTAAAAGACATAAGAGATGGTAAATCTTTCTATCCTCTCCTGAAATGCTCTAAAGCGGACAAAGTTCGACTTGGTAGTCGCACTCTGCTTTTCAACCCCCAAAAGCAAAATTCAGTAATGATACTGAAGATTAAAAATTCTTTCATTATATCCAATGCAATCATGCATTTCTGTAAAATCTATCCAAGCATTCCAATCATAAACCCATGGGGGTTTTTTTGTTTTGTTTTGTTTTATTGTGGTTTTTTTGCTTGCTTTGGCTTGGGTTTGTTTGTTTGTTTGTTTTGATTCGTTGGAAATTTTTGGATCTGCTGTGGATTCTGTCTTTCTAAGATCCTTCTTCCTGGGAGACAAATACATAGAAGTATCAAAGGTAGAAGTTCTCAAACTGTCCAAAATATGCCTTGATAAATATTAGTTTATAAGTGGATTTAAAATTTAGATGCAGAACCGCTTGCTTTCAGTTTCTCAAATTTCTTTGCAACATCCGAATGAACCCAGTTCAGTTACATTATCATTGACTTCAGCCACACTTTGTTCTCTTCTCAGTCACCCCAGTCAAGGACCTAATAGACTCTGATGCTTTCTCCTTGTCCTGGTGTTCAAATGCTTTTAAGTAGAGCTTAAAGTAAATCAACATTATCTTCTGAAACAAATAGACATTTTCACAGACTTCAAGAACATAATTCTTTAACAGGAACATGCATAAAGCTGAGCAACAACAACTTTTTGTCAGTGTATTCACATTTATGCCCTGGCAACAGCACTATTTTTCTAAGGCTTAGCCCAGAGTTCATATTATTTAAAAGCTATATACTTTCACTTCAGTGTTTAGAAAGCACTCACTCCTTTCTTTTACAATTTCAAATAGTTCCATATCTGTTTTTCACAGCAGCAATGTATTTACTGCTCCTAACATGCTCTGGGACTTTGATAAATTTACTTCCCTTTCTCAATTACCGCATTCCTAAAGGAGAAAACAAAATCCTCACTGATCTTTAAGTCCCTTTGAAATACATCATAGTTCATCTTTGTAATTAGTCTGCCAAACATATCCACAGTTAAGGTAATTAACATTACTGCATGTGATGAAGACACCTTTTGAAATATCTCAAATCTGATTCTTCTGAAGTCATGTGTGGAAAAACCCTTATTCTGTGACCCCATGGTACACAGTATCCCCAATCTACCCCATGTTCTTAGTATTTCCCCTCTACCTTACTTTTCACAAACTCTCCCCGACACAGCCATCTCCTTGAACCTGCATGGTTCCCTCATTTGACTCCTGTGACCCCAAATAACTTCTTTTGGCCTATCCATAAGGGAAGAAACAGAACTTGCTATGGCTCTTTCAGAATTAAGTGTCTGCTGATTAATCATTCTCTATCTCAGAAAGTAACAGAGCTGAAAACTCTTACAGGCTGGAAGAGTGTCTGGGAGAAGCATCTTTGCTGTTTCTTTTATTTCTTCTCTCAATCCCTAGTTTTGGCTCCTGAATAAAGACAGCGAACTAGATGGATCTTTGGTCTACTCAAAGATGGTCATTTTCAAGAATATGAGTATTGAGTGAATAATACTTGATTTTCCCTGCCTCTCCTTCACTAATTTGAATTTTTCTCTAATCTACCAATTAGAGAAATAGAAGAAGAAAAAAAACTCTTGGCCATCCTGATATTTATGAAACTCTTGGAGGGTGAGCTATCTTTGTGACTGCTGTCTTGTTGTCAGACATGGATGGGATGAGATAGTGAGTTGAAGTTTCCTCTTGACAGGGACAGACTGACATTCTGAGTCAGCAGAATCACCAGTTTGTTGGGTAGGTTTCTTTGCTAATGTAGTGCACTTTTAATATAAGTTGCTTCACAGATGAGTTTACAAATCAAATGGCATTTCAGACCCATCAGAAGCTACTCCCAGAGCAGCTGTCTGCAAACACATTCCTTCTGCAATTTCTGGACTTCCCAGCTGTTACTGGGCAGCAATATTTAACCAAATCTGTGGTGGAGGGCTCATTCAGACAATGATGTGTGTGATGCCTGTGGTAGCAAAGAACTGCTCTGAGCTGCAGCTCTGTTAGGGCTCAAAACACCCATCTAGGCTTTCCTGCTCAGCAGGAAGCAGTCACACAGCCATGCAAATAAATTACAGGCTTATCATTCCTCATTCAAGCATCAGCACAGTCATTCAGCAGAATCCCCATGTCCCTACAGCAAGACCCTAGAAATATAGTGGTTAAAACTGCACTATGCATTTGTGCTTCACCTTTTTTATTACCCCTGCTCTGTCACTTTGCTTCATGGTTATTCAACAGGTGCCCTTTGAATAAGGAACATGTGGCACAGAGATGACTGTCAGACAAGGCAGCAGAAAAGAGCAGTCTAGGAAGCAGTTGTACTTATTATAAAGGGCAGCTAACTGATTCATCAGTGCCCTCTCCAGCAAACCATGCCATATAAATGTTATTTTGAAATTAGCTTTGTGGTATAAGGAGGATTAGTTGGCATGCTTGAAGTATGAATACCTAATGTCCTCTCTCCCTAAAAGAAGATAGGTTGCAGGTTTTTTTTTGCCCTCCAACTTCATGGTGCATGGCTTCAACTCAATTTATGGTGTGTGCCCCAAGGCCATTTTTTTAGTCAATTCTAGTTTAAAAGAATTAACGGGATTTTCATTCTCCAGCATTAGACTGGTTGTCTGGCTCTCACCCAATGCTGGAGGAAGAAGGTAAAAAAATAAGATTGCAATCCAGCATAAAAAGATACTGCAACAGGAAGAGATAGGGACCAGGGTTGCTTCCTTTTGTAGGTCTTGCAAGGAAAAACAGCAAATCTGCCAGGCTACAGATTGCTGTGTGAGCATGCAGTGAGGTTGGAAGAGCATATGTCAGAAGTGGCTGCCTGGCTGAAGTGCACCTATTGCCAGCCCTGTCATTCAGGGCTGTGGAGACAAGATAAAGCTTTATTTTAGTGCCCTGACAGCTGACAGGAACTTGTCATATTGCAGAACTGCTGAATCTCAAGTCAGGGGAAGAAGGGGAAGAGAAGAAAAATCAAAAGATATCTCATACTTGGTGCACACTTGTCTAATCTCTGGGGGACAAGAGATAAGGTGAGGTCTCTCATGTATTCTGTGCACACCGTCCCTAGCACTAAGGGATGGTAACAAGTGCAAGAAGGACACAGCAGAAAAAGGTGCCAGAAGAATCTGGACTGAACTTTATTTCATGTTATATCTTCTTTTCAAAAGACATGGGGAATCTCTTGCTGTTGGGTATGATCAAAACTGTTCGGAGATTTCCCTGTAACTATTCAAAATGGAGAAGAATCTGAGCTGGCAGGATCTTCCTTGCAAGTGTTCCTGGTAAGTGTAGAGTTCATTTCCACAGATCCAGAGATGGGAGATGGGGAGGAAGAAGAGGGTTTTTACTTTGAAAAATCTGATTCTTCCTGCAAAATCAGTAACAGTTATTGGGCTGGAAACATAAACACTGCAGTGCTTTATTTAATATTTTCTGCAGACATTTTCTGCTAGTGCATTTAGGAAAAAAAGAGACTAAATAAAAAAGATAGTCCCAGAGGACAGTTCTGCCTGGGTTTTTGAGCCCATCTTTCTCTCTATTTAATTTTAGTCACAGGATTTAGACACAGTCCCTCTACCGAGTATTCCAACAACAGCTTCCACTACCTTTACTGTTACTTCCAGGTAATTCATCACATAATAGGCTTTCGGCTGTGGGCACTGCTGTATCACTTCCATTCCCAGCAAACATGCAGCCAAACATGCACCCTTTTTCCCCACCAAACTTAGAGGAAATGTCTCCGTTACGGTGTTCTGCATCTTATCAGATCACACCCAAGGGCTGCTGGTTCCTTGAGGCAGGAGACCTCCTTTAGACAACGCTAGATACAATGCTGGTGTGAGACAGATGTGTCAGCTCCTCTCAGCTGTTAACACAACTGCAAATAAAAAGACAAATCTGACCTGTATTTCAGTGGCAGTCGGGACTAAATGCTAGATTCAGATCCAATGAGCAAGGCATTTTAGTCAGATTTATGCACCTCTTTTGGAACAAAATGTACTTAAGATCAGAATCTGGATTCACTTCTCATTGACATACTGTGTCAATGACACATCTTCTTAATGTGCTGGTGGTGCCTGGTTGTTCCTCATGTTTCCTCTGGCTCCACACAATAAAACACCTTTTGAACAAGAACACGTCTTGGAAGCTGAATAAATTCAGTCTGTGCTTGAAACATTTAAGAAGTGTAGGAAAGAAGGCAAAAGAAATCTGGCAGCATGGCTGGAAAAGAAGCCTATCTTGCCTTGGCTGGATTCACTTTGGTTTTCCTCTCCAGCTTCTTTCCATCATTTGCTGCACCAATGTATCCCTGAGAATGCTGACCCCATAACAATATGCTGCAAAGATGATTACAGTCTAAAAAGGAAAAGAAAACCCTGTTACTATGGTTGTTATGGATTTTAGCTTTTCACACTTACTCCTTTAATTGGTCTTTCTGGCAAGAATAATTCAATATTTGGCTTTATTGCTGCATGGATGAGCCTTATTGCAAATCCCATTGGGATAAAGTTACAGTCATTTGGCAGTAAGAAGATCCATAGCAACCTCTCAAAAGCCTACCCAGAGGGTTCCTTGTTGACATCACAATCTCTGTGTGATGTCATAAAGCCTCCTAGAAAATTAAACAAGACAAAAAAAGCAGCAGGACCTCTGGATATTTGATGGGATTGCTAGCTAGCCCTTACTCCACTATTACACATATCAAGAGTTAGGAAAAAAGGAGAGTTTGGGTCTTGGATTGCAGCCAGAACACTGATGAAGACAAAATGCAGAATATGAAGGTTGAACAGGCTATATGCAAAAAACATATTGTAAAGGTGCTGAGTGTGCTGGACCACAGGGGGTGAGAACATTATGGTGAGCCATTTGGGCAGACCCAGATGAGGGCTAAGCCATCTGAACAAGAGACTCTTTGAATGAGACAGTTTTGTCTTATGGAAGTACACAAGTAAGTTTCCTTGGAACCTCCCAGCTAAACATCTCAGTGAAATTTAAGCTCCCATGTCCCAGGCCAAGAGTGTCAGAAGCTTCCTTGCATTCCAAATGAGCAGCCGTTGAGGTATGAAAGAGTAAAACAACATCATTTAGAATAAAATAAAATGTGGGAGCTCTGATTCACAGTCCTATTCATTGATGACTGGTAACTTTCTTCCCCAAGACAATGAGATGGATTCAAATCATTGCAATGGGTACAACCCATGACAGGAGTGTAATTTCTTCTTAGTTAAGTTCCTGAATAGAAACCTAAAGGTTTGGCCCTAACAGCCCTCTTCAAGTCAGTCAATTTGTGCTGATGTAACTAATGAGACATCTGGACTCATCGTCATGAAAAGAGAGCAGATTAACACCTATGAAGCTAAAAATAAAAGCGTCACCTCTGAGGTTGGGCCCATGGTGCTTCTTACAAGGGGTGGGGTAGGATTGGCAGAGCTGTGCGTCCATCATGGATGTCACAATGGCACACCCACGCCAACATCTCCACGGAGACATAGCACATTTCTAGCTCCTGCATCACCAACTTGTTGCCAAGGAAACAAGAGGATGCAAAATAAAAAAAAAAAAAAAAAGAAGAAGAAAAAAAACCTCAATGACATTCAATTTTGAGACAATCAAGAAACCCCTGAAAGGGATTCTAAAGTGCCTGAGAAGGAAATGGAAATTGGGGTTCTAATTACAGATTTTCAACCAACTCCTTTTTATTCCCTGGTTATTCTGTCTGCTCACATCACCGTCTTCTTGCCATTCTCTGTCTACAGAGGTATGAATGCCAGCCACCAGTGAAAAGAGAATGAGAGAGAGCTTTCCTGGAGTGAAGGAGAGGAGGGAGGGAGAGTAGGGGAGAAGGTTACTTGATACAAGCAATAGTGGAGATTCCATAACTCAGAGGAAGGTGGTGGACAGAAGCTGCAGAAAGGGAAATGTGTGGAAGAAAGGCAGAGTAGGAGAGAAGGTTTCTGTGAGAAGGGAATATGTGCAATTGGCAGGTGTGGGTGTACACATGTATATCTACACCAAATGCATGTGTATTTTTATATATACAGCTGAGAAGGAACATGTGCATACAAAGGTGTACCAAAATCTACACTGCGTAAATAAAAACCTGAGCTGTGCACCCCTCAGAAATCAGTAAGTTGACATAGAAATCAAGCAACTAAACAAGAAAGTGTGTATTTTCATTTTGTTTCTTTTAATCCATTGCAGCACCACATTAACAAGCTTTTTCCACAACCAAAAAGCTACAAATCTGCACCTCTTTTTAAATGACAGCCAGAACTTTCGTGCAACCACCTGACTCTAGGAGCTGTGGCTTTGCAAAAAAGGAGAAAATGTAAGAAGAATCACAAGAAGGTGCTGACAGGTGGCAAACCTGGCAGTGCACATAAGCACAAGAGAACACAAGAGAAACAGCAAAGTGTATGATAGTATGAAGGGGAGGATGTGTTGGGTATTACTGTGCAGAGACACATGGCCACCAAGACAAGATGTGCAGGTGTTGTCTGAGCATAGCAGAGCCACACTCCAAGACTACTGAAACCTGCATGGTCTCGAGTTAGTCAGCCTAGTTCTCTTGGGGAATGAGCACAGAGAGGGTTAACTGTTTGAGTAGATGTCTGCATATCATCTTACTTGAGCATGAGAGGGAAAGTTTCATCATGTGATAGCACAAAGCGGTGCAGATGTTTAATGGCCATCCTGCATGGCTGCAGGATGGCTTCCACTTGGGTTAGTGCTGAAACACATGAAAGAGCTCTGTCTTCACGTCCTTCTCTTCAATATTCATTCTCACCCTTCTTCATGCCTTGAGCCTGTCATCAAACTTGCAGCCAGAAGTGAGATTGCTGCAGACCGAGAAGGAAAACTTATAGACAGAAGTTAACCATTGCTGAATTCCAACAAGGGCCCTACAAAATGACACGGAGGGATCTCATTTAATAACAAGGAGTTAATGGATTCATGACTGTTGATAGTAAAAGGCTTGGACTCCATCCCAGGGAGACAAGAACCATTGCTGACCAAACACAAATATCCCTTTGTGCCCCCTACCACCTTCTTCCTGCCTCTTGTACAGGTCTTTGCAGGACTGAAAGATATCTACACACTTCATGGCAGATTTTCTTCCCCTTGTTAGAAGAAAATGCGAAGAATGCCAAGTGCTTCTGTAAAAACCTGTGTGGTGACAGTCCTGGCAATCCAACAGCTTTTTCTGAGGTTGCCATGACATGGAAGTGATGGGCACATGAATCACAACTGTGGAGAGCACCAGCCTACATGCAGATGCTGCATTCAGATTAGCAGAAGCAAGTCCTGACCACTCAGCTCTCCCCTACTTACTATGTGAGGTAGTTTGGAGTATCCAGTTCCCTTGGGGATTGTAAGCAGGAGAGGACACAGAAACCTCCTCTTACATGTATGCACGCAGTATAAAACCACAGCAACTCAAGCAACCTAAATCACCTAAATGACAAAGCCAAGGTCAGATTAAAACATTTTAAGCATTTATCAGTGGTCCACTTCACCTTTATTCCTGAATAAGGTGAAAATACCTGAAGTGCCTAAACTGCAGGCCACAGAAAGTGGGCTCAGCTTTGTGTGTTCCAGTGCCACAGTGCCTCACAGACTGCCCACATCCATGGAAGCAGAACACAGTGTGGGCACATCCAAAAGGGCCATGTGCCCCCAGCAGAGCTGTACAGATAGAGGGTGTCTGGTGCTGAGAGCTGGCTAAAACTCAGATATTGGGAAGCAGAGGCATTTATGTCAAGATGCAGGGGAAGTCCAAGTGAAGGAGAAGACAGTAGAATTCCATTTCTTATTTTCAGCACATCTTAATTCCCCATCATATGTCTCAGCCACACTTTTTTTCTAGCATATCCAAAATATTACCTCTTTTCAACTAAGACAAATATACCATTCACATGACTACTTTCTGTATTAAAAAAAAAAAAAAAAGAATGAATACTTTTATCAGGGAGTTTAGAGTCACAAATTACTTGTGAAAAAGGATATAATGCATTCTGTTTAAAAATGCAGGTATATATCACAACTCTCAACTTCTGAATCACCACTACATGTTCATGTTTCCTGGAAGGAATGATGGTTTTTGGTAACTTACTGTTTTGAATGAATTTATCATGAAATACCCAACAAGTGACATTAAAATTTGCTTTGGGCAAAATGCAAGTTCTGATAATTTTGGCTTTTTCTGTTTACTCCAAGTGCTGTTCATTAATGAAATGAACATTTATTCCAACTGACTTTTTTCAGGCATAATTTTATAATTCATATTTCCCTAGATACAGCTCTGCCTCTTCAACAAATACTTTAATAGGAACTACTAAATTTGCTTTGAGTGAAAAAGTGTAAGATGCCCTAGGAAATTCAGAATTTTGGAAAAATGTTTCTAAAGCTCTGACAATAGTTTCCTTTGTAAATAACATTGCAAGAGAGTTACAGGGTATGACTTTTCTAAATGCTTAATGCACAATACAGACTCTCTTGCTCACACACATGCATACATTCTCTAACACACTGCATGCCTACAATGCAAATACACCTCTCACCCTCTAAACACACACAGACCTTCTCTTTAGTATAAGGACAGCTACACACACACCTGCACAATGAAATCTTTCTGACACAGAGGCCCTGAAACACAATTTTATCTCTCTCTTATACACACTGTCATTCCTTTTTTCTAACACAATGTAATCTCCCTCTTGCTCTTGCTTTCATACACACAGACACAAAAACAGACACATACATTGTAATCTTATCTCTCTGAGATTCAACTACAGTATCTGCACTATTTTCAAAATTGCATAAACATTTTCTGCCTGACATTTCCATTTGTAGACTCCATCATTCACAACTACACAATTGATTGCAGACATGGGAGGATGTGGAGGGAAGTCCTTGATCACGTAAATGCCTGTCTCTTAGGTAAGGAGGCCTTTTCTGGCAAGATTTTATTTTACAAGCCAGGAGACATTATAAGTAATGTTTTCAGTTTGGATGCAGCATTAGTTACACAGTGCTCCTTGTTATATTACACCACCAAGAAATAGTAAGAGACTTAAATAGCTTGATAAAAAAAATCTGCTAGATCATAAAAAAGATTTTTCCTGTATTGCTATCATTGTCAAACACTTCATTGATACATTCCACAATACGTGCTGCAAGCAAATTACAATATTCAGTAACACTGATATTTCCTGTGACATATAATATGCTGTAGGCCCTGAGATTTCAAAAGAAAAAAAGAAAGACGTATAGGGGAGGTTCCACCTCCACTTTAGCTATTATTTCTACAACAAAAGTCTGTTCTTAAATCACTTGTATTAGCAGGATTGTTCTAATGGGAATATTAAAATGAATGTCTGCCTCTGTGAGCTTCTCTACACAATGGAGATTGCCAACAGTGAGAATTAGAGGATGCAACACAGCACTTCTCTTGCATGTCATTGATTCAGAACCAGAGTAGTTGGCTGGCAATTTTGGGGGGACCTCTGCAAAATTAAATTTCATACCCTTGTTTGATTTCTCCAGATTACCTCATAGCAGAACTAAATACTAAAATGAAAATGTAATGAAGGATCTGAGGTTGATCAGTGATATTATAGAGCAGATAAACAGGAATTTTTTCACAGGGTCTTGTTGGACTGCAAGGGTTTTTATTACTTCCATAGAGCAGGCTTTAAAGAAAAACTGCAGAAGAAAGAGTTATTTTAAAAAAAAAATCAGAAAACCAGCTTCAGAGTATTGCCTTAGCTCTAAATAAGCACCTTAACTAAACAAAACTAGGGTCCCTAACAGAGAGTAACTTGCTACAATTCCTGTAAAAATGTTATTTCTTCATCATGAGGGGAATTTTGCCTAAGAATTTGGACCAAAGCATCAATATGGCTTTAAGAAAATTTCCTCAGAGACTGCAGAAAGGAAATACTTTTGTGGAGTCCAAATTCACAAAAAAAAATTGTTCCACTGAAGGACTGGAAAAGTAAAAGCAGCTGTCCTACTACCAGAGGGGACTAAAAGAAAGGTTTTCCTTTAATGGCCTATGATACTGCTTTGATTAACCATACCTTGCTTTGAGAACATTGTCTGACTGCCTCTATCAGCACAAGGTCACACAGCTCCAAACAAAAGGACTGCTGAGCCAAGACCAACTGGGATCACAGGCAACTGGAGTGGAGGGATGTAGGTAAAGAACAAAATAGACACAGGATCCCATTTTAGGAGTGACTCAGAGAGTTTAAGGGTGGAAATATGGTACCCTTGGCTATGACAGCTATAGATAGAATGGGTGTATTGTAAGCAGCACTGAAGAAGTCATGGGAAACTACCATGCCCTGCAGTGTTTTGTCCCTTTTTAAGTCATAATCCCATTGGAAGTGTGAAGCAGTGGTTTTCTGCCACTGCCAACCAGCCTTCAGCTACCACAAAAACACCTGAACCAAAGCACATGACCACTTCTAACAATACAGAAATTGACCCTAATCTACTGCAGGAAGCTCATATCACCACAGACCTTGCAAAATCCATGCAGTGAGAATCAATGTCCCATTCTTTCTTTCCACAGAACTGATAGAGGATGATCAGATCCACACCACATACCCCATGTGCCTTTTTCCCTCTTGCCTCCTGAAACAGATGCCAAGTGTCCACAACTCCATCTGTAACCCCATTCACAGCACTGGCACGCTGTGTTGCACTAGAGGATTGTGATGAACGTTATGGAATAATTCATGCCGTATGAAATATAGAGGTGATTGTGATACATGTTATGAAATAACTCATGTTCATGTGAAAATAAATGTAATAAGTTGTGCATGGAAAAAATCTCTGAAAGTTTTAAACCCACAAGCAGCTGCCGGGGAGAGATTGCTTCACAGAATTACGAAACCACGGATGGCAGCAGAGGGGAAACCTAATTAACAAACTAAAAGACGTGGCTCCAGCAGAGATGAATCCCTTCCTGAGACTGACTGGGGAACACCCGGGTGATGATCGGCTGACAAGTGCCCAGGATGGAGATAACCAGGGTCGTTAGACCCTCGCATCTGAATGCCAGGTTCCCTAACTCGGCATCTGATCTCATCACTTCCCAGAAATGGCTCTGTCCAGTCCAGTCCGGAGAAAAGGAAACCTCATGAATATGTGAAGCAACAAAGGAATAGGAGAACCTCTGCCTCAGGCGGAAAAGAAGGTATAAAAACCAACCCGGTAGGGGCAGCATTTGTGAACAGAGGGGGTTTTGTCGAGATAAAAGTCAAATCGGAGTTCACCCAGCACCAATCCTGGGCTCGGCGTTGTCTCTTTAATTGCGGCTATCAAAATTGTATCTTGATCACGAAATAAAATCTCAAATTTTTGATTATTGAATCGGCTGAATCACTAATTTGCATTCCATTCCTCTATTCCAACCTATAACAGGATGGAAGAGCATTTCACAAGCAGGACCCAATGTCATTCTACCCCTTATGTAGGAAAGCATCACTCAGCCCCTTTTTACAGTGAGAAACCCAGGGTAGTTGCATGTAGCAACTGCAGACTGAATACACCACATGAGCTTCCTGACTCCTCTCCTGATATCTGTGATAGCCACCTGGTAATCTTCTGCATGGAGAATATGCCCTAGAAAACAGATGGGGTTACTAGTTCAGCTGTCCTCAGGAACTCCAGACTTTTTTCTCCTTCCTGACAATTTCTTTTTGATATCAAATACTGAGAGATTAAGGATCCTGATGATTTTGAATACTATTTAGATGTCTTTCCCTGAGAACATTTTGTAGGCCTCATGCTGCCCCATGAGGGCTGCTGACCATGAAACTTTACTTGCTGCTTGCAAAACAGATTCATTTCTTAGAATCACCTTTGAAGCACTCTCTGAGAACCTGTAGGAAACTGTCACTTGTGGGTTAGTCAGCGCTTTTGGAAAATTGTCTGCTCAGCATCTACTTGTCATGGTGTGTTGCCATTTACTTGTTGTTAGAAACAGACCTGGGTTTTGGTGCCTTCCTGAACAAATAGGTTTCCACAGGTCACTTGATCAGTGGTGGTTGCTCTGTTACAGGCATCTCCACCTCAGTCACCTCCTCACCTTGTTGTTGTTCCTCCAAGCCTGAGCAGTGGCCCTGCTGTCAGACTTCCTAGGTAAAGTTCAGTGTGGACTCCTGCAGCTCTTCCATTTTTATCTCTAATGAGATTGACCCATGAAGACCAGTCCATTGAGGATTCAGGACAAAGCCACTAATCAAGCTGACTGAGACAAAACACAAAGCTTCTTTCTATCTCTGTCTTCCACAGTTTCGTCTTCCTTTCTTACTGTGTAATCAACCTAGTTATCTACCTTTCTGTCACAATAGTAGCTAAGTAGCTCTTCAATATTTCAGAAATAGAGAAAAACAGCATAGTCTTTTCTTCTTTTCCTTCCCAGGCTGTAGGAGGAATTGTTCAATTTGCTTTTTAGGTGGCATGATTTGTTTGCTTGTTTATAGGCATACATGCAAGTGGGTGTTTTGTAGACGTATGTGCAGAGCTCACTGGGGGATGACAAGGCTGAAGAGCCAAGCTGTGTATTTATTACTGAGAGTGGCGAGATGCACAACCTTCCACAGCTGATGTGTTATGGACCTCCATAACAGGCAATGGACCTCCAGCACAGCCCAGCCCCTGTCAGCATTCTGTCTCCTGCATTAAGCTCAGCCACACCAGCAAATCTGTAAAATGACCTGGAAGGGAGATACTTAGTGGGGGAAGAAAGAGGAAAAAGCAGCATTATTATTATTTCAGTCTCAGCTACTTCAAGATTGCCTCTGTCCTAGATAAACAAGATATCTCCTGCTATTGCTCGAACATCTAAACATGAGGCAAATGCTGTGGAGAGGGTCTTAGGCCAGCTATTACGGACAGGTAGGAAATGATACACAAGTTTCTCTTTGGGATTGAAGTGGCAGTGGAGTGAAACACTGTGCAGATCTTTGCAGAAACTTTGACATTTCTAGTGTTACAAGACATGACAACATAAATTTCCTGGACAGTGTACTTCTCAAAAAAAATTGTATTTACCAAACTTCTCTAAAAAAATATTTGTGCCATAAAGTACAAATACCGTAAAATATTTTGCTTTCATTGATGACAGATACTGCACTGGCTCCTAACAACCACATTTACTGGAACAGCTTTCATCCTTTTAACAGCTCTTCCTTTCTCCATGTACCATATGTTTTGTGCAGATCCTATAAACAGAGATAGTCAGAGGCAATACCAAGGGTCTCCTGCCATTTTTAAAGCTAAGTATTACTCAAGGGATAAAATAGCATCGAACATCATGTTAAGAGTTTCACAGTGAAAGGACATGGCAGAAGAATGTATTTAAGTGGGACAATATATTTCCAGCATTGGATTCATTGGAACAGTGTTACCTCCATCCAGATTGCATGGCCATTTGGGGACTTCACGTAATGCTGGGATGACTGTTCACAGATTTTAAAGTTAACAGTATGAAAGAAAAAAAAAAGTATCTTTGTTGACTCTAAGGAAATCTCTGTCTAAGTTTGTCCAACTGAATACCAGTCTTTCAGAGATTTGCAACAAATTTATCTGTTGCATTGGTAGAAGTATAGTAGAGTCCTTGTGTGTGAGTAAAGCCCTTCCTCACATGTATGTGTACATGGAGCTGGGATAGAAGGGAAATGTGTGAGTGAGATGCTGGTCACTGGAAGAATGTTTCATTCCTGCAGTGCTTATTTTGCAAAAGTCTAGAAAAAAGAAGAAAGGCACTAGAGAGGCTGACCTCTCGGGATTCCCCTCGCCTGGGATGTTCCTGAGAGTCCTTTTCACAGCCGGGTGATCCAAGAAAGAGTCAGAGCTGCTTGGCTTTCGTTCCCAAGGTTGTTTATTATTTCTTAGCTATAACATGTTCTCCCTGACCGGCCGAGATGAGTCCGGCAGGTCAGCTCAAGGCACACTGCCCGCCCTCAGGGCAGTGGTATCTTTATATACTATAAACTATGTAGACATTATTTACCATTATTCCCCAATGCCTATCACCTATGTTAGACAGTGAGTTTCTACTCTAAACCAATCCCAAAGCCCCGACATCACCAAGAAGATGGAGAAGGTGAAGAAGAAGGAAGGAGGGCAGTACACGCCCAGATTCCTACATCTTGACCCCCCTGTACACTTCTTGACCCCCCCTGTACACTTCTCATATGAATCTTAACATTCTATTTCTCTACTCAGTAATAAGCTACTCATTTTATTCTACTTTCCCTGGCTTGTAACTCCTCACATAAAGTTGGTAACTGTTTCCATGGCTCAAGATTGAGGGCAGAGGGGTCTTGGGCTCTGTGCCAAGCTCTCTAAGCTCCCTGCCAGGGTCCCAGCCCATCCAAAGCCACAAGAGAGATGTCTTGGTTACCCACACTGACCCAGCTGGATTCGCATTGTAGGTGACTGTGAGACAAAAAGGCTTTCTTTGAAAAACAGCAGCTGATGAGGAACTGGTTGGATAATCCCATCCAGAGGGTAGTAGTCAATTACTAACACAAGCACGATTTCCAGATGGAGACCAGTGACAAGTGGTGTCTCTCAGGGGTCTGTACTGGGACCAATACTGTATAATGTCTTCATCAATACAGTCAGGGGATCAAGCACACCCTCAGCAAGTTTGCAGATGACAGCAAGATCAGTGGTGTGGTTGACATGCCTGAAAGGGATGCCATCCAGAGGACCTGGACTAGCTTGAGAAGTGGGCCCATGTGAACCTCAGGAGGTTCAACAAAGACACATGCATCATCCAGCACCTCGGTCAGGGCAACCCAGTATCAATACAGATTTGGGAACGAAGGGATCGAGAGCAACTCTGCCAAGAACATCCTGGGCTGCTTCAAAAGCAGCATGACCAGCAAATCAAGGGACGGGATTCTACTCCCCTGCTCTGCTCTCATGAGAACCACCTGGAGCACTGCATCCAGCTATGGGGTCCACAGCAGAGGAAAAAACACGGACCTGATGGAGCAGATCCAGAGGATGGTAACAAAAACAATCCAAAGACTGAAACACTTCTCCTGTGAGGAAAGACTGAGAGAGTTGGGGCTGCTCAGTCTGGAGAAGAGATGGCTGAAGGAAGACCTTAATGAGGCTTTTCAGGACCTGAAGAGGACTTACAAGAAAATGGGGACTGACTTTTTAGCAGGGCCTGTTGTGACAGGACAAGGGGTAGTGGGTTTAAAATACAAGATGGTAGACTAGATACAAGGAAGAAATTTTTAACCATGAGGTTGGTGAAATAGTAGAACAGGATGCCTAGAAATGTGATAAATGCCTTATCCTTGGAAATAGCCAAGGTTCAGGGTGAGTTTAGGGTGAATTCATATTCAAGTTCAGGGTGAACTGGGTTCTGAATAGACTGATCTAGTTGAAATGTCCCTACTCATTGCACTAGATGGTCTTCAAAGGTTCCTTTCAACATAAACTATTCCATGATTCTATGATTTAATAACTGAGGGAGTCCTGAATTCAAAAAGCAGAAGGGAAGGAAACAGGCCCTTCATCTGCAGTACAGTTAAAATGCACCATCCTAAACAGTCATTATAGCAGCTCAGCATTGGGATGTCAGTAGAAAGTTATTGCACCTCTGCATCAGATTGGTTTAAAACACGTGCCATTCAAAAAAAAAAACCAAAAAACAACAAAACACAAAAAACCAAAAACAAACAAACAAAAACAAACAAACAAACAAACAAACAAAAAAAGCCCTAATAAAACCAACCAACCAAAAAAATCCCACGTATGGAAGAATCTTTAGGTTCTTCTTATTTTCTCTGGGTTTTGAATCCTCAGATTTCCTCTGGTCCAATTTTTCACTATTGTCTGCAACTGTGAAGATGAAAAGCACACATTTACAAAAATGAGATCTTTTATTATTGTGTATTTACATGAATCCAGTGTCTGGGGATTTTAAGAAACACATGAGGAATCACTCAATACAGAGTGGTGATCCTGCTGTTCCCAGCACAGGTCTGTTACAGGCTTTGTGTTAACATGTCAGTACACTTCCCTTTCTATATGCCATGACCTTTCCTTAAAGTTATGGATTTGTGGAACTGCTGAGCCACTGCTCTGCAATGTGTATGCAACACTTGATCTGAAACTATGAAAAGTTTTCTTCTACAAAGCAGATCAGAAGTGACAGACAGAACTTATTTCAAATATAGACATTTATGCAAGCACTGAAGGGAATATATCCCAAATTTTGCATGCCAGAGGGTCTCTACTAGCCTTTTCCAAGGAAAGTAACACTCCCTTGGGGAGAAGCCTCCCTCCCTCACTTTCTCTTTCTCCCTTTGTTCTGCTTCACCAAGAGAAAAGGCTGCATCTTTCACCAGACAGATTCAAGCCTGCAAATTCCTTGGCAGACAGCAGACAAATTTCTGTTAGCTGATTCTTATGTGACCAATTCACATAGTACAAACAAATGATGATGCAAATGCTAAAGATGGCAAGACATTACAGTGTAAACAAAGGCTCTTACAGGATCCTGACAGCTCCACCACTTAGATCACTGCACACTGAAAGGAGGAGTGAGATCAGAGTGACTGTCCCAGCACACTTGGACTCAGCGTTAAGGTGGTTCATGCATACATGACAGCATCTCCTCTGAGTACCCAGCACTTGCACAGAGACCAAAATGCTGGGAAAACTTAAGGCTCTGCAGTCCTGACAGCATTACCAATAGTCACATGGAAATTCGAGCATCCTGCAGCAGAAGCAAACAACATTACACCATGAGGCAGTGGGTGTCTTGAAGAGCATGTCTGTCCAGCTTCCTGCACATTCTCCAGGGCAGGCAGAAAACCAGAAGCCAGACTATCACCAGCTTGGTGGAGTAGTGCACGCACCCCCCACTCCCCTTCTCCTCCCCAGGCAGCAAGCAGGGTGAGTGCTAGGAAGAAGGCAGGCTGGCTCCCCAATGTGAGAATCCTGCTCATAAAACTCAATTAAGTGGATTACAGATGAGCTCATTCCCAGCAGTGGGTCACATTCCATTAGAGGCAGGCTCAATGCCAGGCGGACTCAGTGCTGCTCAGATGGCAGCAAGATCCACCCCACTACTTACTGTCTCTGCCTCTGACCTCACCATACCTTGCAGGATTTCTTGCCCTGTGCCCTACACTGCATGGCAGGCTCATTGCTCATCCCTGCTCATTCACTCAGTGAGGTAATCAGGGCCAGTGTTAGGTCACAGAGAGATACAGGAATGGCCAAGCTCTCTGAAACAGCGTGGTCTAGGGCAGCAACATAGAAAAGGAAAAGCATAAGGAGAAAGAGGCAAAGCAGAACAAGAGAAAGACAAGCAGAAAGAGAGATCCTCTGGAAAACAAAGGCAGAGTTGGAAGGATGGAAACAGTCAGCCCCATAAACTGGATTAGTGGTATTTTACGTGAAAGTGAGAACAATCAGAGCTCTCAGCTCACTAATCCAAACAGCTTTTTCACAGCATAGGTATAAGATTACAGCATCATTTGCTACACACCACCTACAGTCACTGCACTCAGCACTCAAAAATGTGTGTGTGTTATTATGTGGGGAACAGAGAGTGTGTCT
This sequence comes from Peucedramus taeniatus, assembly GCA_013400575.1. Classification (NCBI taxonomy): domain Eukaryota; kingdom Metazoa; phylum Chordata; class Aves; order Passeriformes; family Fringillidae; genus Peucedramus; species Peucedramus taeniatus. The sequence goes on from WBNO01031257.1 coordinate 87,171, forward strand.
AGGATATATTTGTGTTGGGCAATGATTGTGTTTGGAAGAGAAAATGGGGGGGAGAAGGTGAATGAATCCGTGAAGGGTGAGTGTGTGGGGGCGTGAGGGCAGGAAAAAGCTGGATAAATGACTGTGTAGGTGGGTAATACATGGGCTAGAATAAGTCAAATGCTATAAGCACCTGCAGGCATTTTGCCAGATTTGAGACCTATTTTGACTTGCTTTGTACATCCCACTTTGCTTTTCGCTGTTTGCAAACATTCCTGGCAGCTCTGCTTAATTTGTACAAATAGCAACCGACCAAAAGTGAGCCAAATCTGTTGTGAAATAGGTTGAAGAAGACACAGGTTTTTGTGCAGATCCAAGCAGCAGGGGCTTTGTACCATCTGGAACCTGTGTACCAAGTCCCAGGAAAAGGCCTACAAGGGAGATCAATCTAGTTACCTCCCCACCATTTGCCATTCCACATGAGGAAGGAATACTTCAGACCAGTTGCAAAGTGAGACATGCTGTCTGGACAATGATCCTCACAGGGCATGGGAGCCACACAGCGCAGGCATCTGCCATCCTGGCATAGGACACCTCAGTATCCACAGCCTCAGAGAGAGCTTTCTTCTTCAGCTCAGAAGGACTGAGAGGAAGACAGCAGCCTTATGTTTCGTTCCCTTGTGTGTGACAAGTGCACTCAGTCTGGCAGTGTGAGGCAGCAGGTTTCTGTTTGTTTTACCACCAGTTTACCAGGCAATTTTGGACAACTTCGCTTGTCTTCTCCACATATCTGTTTCCTATGACAAAAAATTATCAGTAATGATACAGATATTAGATCTCTTGTTGGAAAGCACTAAGACTCACATGATATTATTCTCCTGCACTAGCTGAGGGCAATTGTCAAATTTCCTTTGCATTCATTGGCAACAGTACTCAAACCAAAAGCCCTGAAGAAGTCCAAGCCTGCACTGCAAGACCTCCAACTCTAGGCTCTCCAGTTCTGCTGCTCCTTTCAGCAAATCATGACCCAGGCTGTCTGTCTCAGGACCTCCAGCATAAAATACATAGAGCCCATCCTGAGTGGCAAGGGATCTCACAGTTCCTTTAGCATAACTCAGATTGTTCTTGCGGCTCTGTCCTTGGCAATTCCACTACCTAGCTTGTATATTGAGTGTATTAAAAGTCCAGAATAGTTAGGATACAAAAGTACTGTTGCCACACCATTTCTTTCCCCATAATAGTTCTAGAAGATTTTAGGGTCATATATCACAACCAAGCAATTTGCCTTTTATTCTGCTTTTCCCTTTCCTTCTAAGGCTTTTCTTTATCAGCATTTCTCTTTCTTCTACCCTGCCCCAGAGGTTTGCTCTGGCAAGTGCTGTGTGCACTGTGCCAAGCTGCTTCACCCTGCCTTACTGATGGTCCCTGGAATGGCTGACAGTACACTGCTATATCCTCCTGTCTGTGTGCATGAATTAGCAAGCCCTTTGCTTTTCACCTTCAGCAGAAACAGAGTGACCTGTCTATGCAATTAGCCCCTACTCTCTTTAACTAGAGAGAAGATAATATATTGCCTCTCTGGGGAATCCAAGAGAGAATGAGAGAAAAAAACAGAGATGCTATCAGGATGCCAAAGCACTAGGTATAAAAATCCTTTTTCACCCCAACAGTATATCAAGTACTGCCTCAAGAACTTCTATTGAACTACAGCCAGAAATAGTGTGGTCCTACTCTGTGCATTTTCCCCCCTTGTGGTACTCTGCTTCTTGCGCATATTTCATTCAATTAAATGGTTTAAGGCCCTGCCTGCAAGGAGGATCTTTTGTGAAATACCACGGCTCTGCCTTCTAAACTTTCCAGCTGAATGGGAATAACTGCTGCGGTTGCCGCGGCACAGGCTACACAAAAATGATGCTTGAGTTTAATTATGCCGAGTGGTTGAGGCCACTGCCTCACTGCTCTGGGATACATTCCTCTGAAAAGCAGCCAGGTAACTTTGCTGCGGCTGCTTTTCCCTCAGTGTCCTGGGAAAGGGAAGAGAGGAAGGGTGACAGGGAGCAGGGCTTTCTGCCAGGTTTAGCTACAGCAAACATACCTGAGCTTGGTGGTCTCAAAGGATGTGGCTACACCAAGCAGAGATCCCCCAAGGCAGTGCCAGAGGTGGCTGGTGGAATCTGAAGAGTGTAGGCAAAACTCAGTTTTGATGTGGAGATTTCTGCTGTGCTTCTCCTGTGTAAAAAGAGGAGAAAGAAAGAAAAGGGATTGAAAGGAGAGACGGCAGAAAGGAACTGGAATTGTATCTCTCAAGACTCCAGAAGTAAGGAAAGAGAAGCAACAAGGATGTTTCTGAGAGACCATTAGCCTCAACCATAAATGTTGTTGTACCCAACTCAGCCCTTCTCTAAGGGGTGTTGCCAACCCAGCTTTAGCAGAGCTGACAGCAGGGTTGGTGGTGCTTAAGTACCTCATGCAGCTACTGCCTACTTTTCCTGGAGCTGGTGATGGCCAGTCGTGTCCCAAATAACTACAGAGCTGGAAACAATATAACCACATGTGCTCGGAGACCCAGCAAATTCTGCCCAGTAATGGGAGAGACTGACCTCAGTGTCACCCTGTGACACTGGGGATCATGTGTCTGCCTGGATACGCACACATACCCCAGCTTATTTGGGGCATGCTCAAGTGCTCACAGCACAGCATTGTCTTACCCAGCTGGATACACTGTGAGGAGCTCATACAGGTGTGGTGTTTTTCACCTCCCTAATGGGCATTTTCTTCTGAAGCGCAAGCAATTCTTGGACTCAAAAGTCCCTCTCATCTACAACAAAATTCTCCCCAAATGCTTCAGGAATCGGACACTACTTTCATCAACCAAACTTCATTATCCATGATCCTAAGGAGACTCAGATAAGGATGAATCATCTCCCTCCCTCCCTTCCTTCCTTCCTTCCTTCCTTCCTTCCTTCCTTCCTTCCTTCCTTCCTTCCTTCCTTCCTTCCTTCCAGTTTGGGTGGGTTTTTTGTTTGTTTGTTTGTTTTGGTTTTTTTTGGGTTTTTTTTTTTGGGGGGGGGTTTTTTTTGTTTGGTTGGTTTGTGTTTTTTTTTTTTTTTTTTTTTTTTTTTTGGTTTTTTTTTTTGGGGGGGTTTTTTTTTTTTTTGTTTTTTTTTTTTTTTTTTTTTTTTTTTTTTTTTTTTTGGTGTTGTTGTTGTTGTTGTTGTTTTTTCCTGGGGTTTTGGGTGCTTTTTTTTCCCTCCTTCTGGTTGAAAGCCCTTGAGTTCTCACATATGAGAACCAGTAAATAACCAGACAAGTCCCTTAGATCATGTTTAGGAGCTACCCTCTTCTTAGAGAGACATGCAGTAATGGAGAATTTTACCAAAGAATCAGGGGAGTCTGCTGCAAACCTTCTTCAGAGCCACCAATGATGAGGGCTTTTAGAGACTTTTCTTTTTGGAATGAATATTTAGGATTTCCTGAAAAGGACCAAATTTGCATGGAGCAGTAATAACTTTTTATCAAATTATGGTATACTGGTGGCTGTCATGGGTTGCAGTGTAAAATATAATCAGGTGTGTTATTCTATTACCATCC
>WBNO01031257.1:91052-199249 GCA_013400575.1 Peucedramus taeniatus
CAAACAAACAACAAAACCCACAAACAAAGAAATCAAAAAAACCTCCCCAAATCCCCAACCAACCAACCAACCAGTAAAAAGTCCACCAAAAAAAAAAAACCCCAAACAAACAAAAAATGCCAACACCAAACCAAACAAACAAAAATCCCAACAACAGAAACAAATAAACAAAAACATAAAACAAACAAAACCCCAAATAAACCAAAAGCCAACTCCCAAGTTCCAAAATACCAGGAAAGCTCTTGGTATGCCTGAGGATGTACAGCTAGAAGTGTTATTTGAATACATCACGAACAAATGAAATACATACTAATATCCAACCAAAAAAGTTTCATCAGATACTTTCTGCTTAAAAATCAACAGATTTATGTTAAACTGACCTGTAAATATACACTGATGCATTTATATCTGCCTAAAACATAATATAAATAAAAATCAATATAAAAATAATATAAATTTGAATATTTTGTAGTCCTGAAGACCCTTAGCTAAAACTTGGTGAGTCCCAGCCACAATGACACCAACACATCTTAATCTTCAGATAAAACTGAGTTTACTATTCAAAGCACCAGACAGGCAATAGCTCTGCTACCTCCACCCTCGTGCCCTGGTGCACTCCAGGCTGATGCTAACACTTTTGTACAGTTCTTTTAGGAAGACACAGTCTGCAGTGAACACCAGCACACATTCCTGGTGTTCTTCTTGTATACATGCAGTCATTGGGTTGGTGTCAGGCTGATTCTAACCCATTTGCATCATAGGCATATGTACAAATTGAACACAGATTGTGATCCCTGGCTTCAAAAGGTGAAGCCAGCTGCATTTAACCCACTGGTCTCACGAAGCAAAACTCCGGTACTGTTGCTTTCCACTCCCAGGAAGATGCGGCATTGCTTGGTCACCATGGTGACAAGCACTTTTCAGTAGGTAACCACCACCCTGAACTGCGCAGCTCTCTCCCGTCTGAAGCCAGGCCCGTGTACTCACACACGGACAGTTTCCTTTGCCTTGCAGCCCTGCTGGGGCTTTGCCCACTGCTCCAACCTCCGCCACCACCTTCCCGCATCCTGTATTCCAACACTACAGTGTGACCACGGGCACCATCGGCGCTCCCACCCGAGGATGCGGCTGGGTTAAACTGCTACCTATTTCATGGGGAGAATGGCTGGTGCCTTCCCTAAGCCTGCTGCGGGAGATCCCCGCGGAGGATGGTTGAGCAGTCACCCGGCCAGGCGTCCACGGAAGGGACAGCCGGGCACAGCAGTCCTCCCCCCACGCGCTCTTCATCCTCCCCTTCTCCTCTGCACACCCTGTCACTGCCCTGCATTACGGGCTGCGTCCCGCCGAGCTGCGCCAGCCGGAGCCGGAGCCGCCCCAGCGGCCCGGGCTCCCTGCACTGCCCGCGGGGCCCGCGGGGAAGCCTCTGGCCCCCAAGCGAAGGGTGAAGGCCGCCGCTCCTCGCCGCCAGGGCTCCCCTGCACGTCCCCTCAGACATGTCCCCTCCGCCAGGGCTCCCCCCGCCGTCTCCATGGAAACTGGCCCCGAGCAGCTGCCGCCTGCGCCCCGGTCGCCGCGGCCTCGCCGGGGAAGGCGATGGCCGAGGCAGCCCGGCTCCGGGAGCCCTTTTACTTCCTCCGTCCGCCGCTGCAGGGGGGACCAATGGCTAGGACATGCCCTGAACCTGAAAATGCCCCGTGGCCACGAAGGATGCCAGCGGCATCCTGGCCTGGATCAGCAATAGCGTGGCCAGCAGGACCCGGGCAGTGATTGTCCCCACGCACTGGTGATGCCGCACCTCGAGTGCTGTGTCCAGTTCTGGGCCCCTCATCACGGGAAGGACACTGAGGTGCTGCAGCCTGCCCAGAGAAGGGCAGTGGAGCTGGGGAAGGGTCTGGAGCACAAGTCCTGTGAGGAGTGGCTGAGGGAGCTGGGGTTGTTTAGCCTGGAGAAAAGGAGGCTCGGGGCGACCTTATCACTCTCCACAACTCCCTGAAAGGAGGCTGTAGCCAGGTGAGGGTTGGCGTGTTCTCCCAGGTAACCAGTGATAGAAGAGGAAATGGCCTCAAGTCACACTAGGAGAGATCTAGATTGGACAGGAGGAAAAAAAATGACTGAAAGTATGGACAAACATTGGAGGAGTGAACTGTGAACAAGTGAACTGCTGAGGGAAGTGGTTGAGCGACCATCCCTGGAAGTGTTCAAAAAACGTTTGGATGTGGCACTTGGGAACATGGATTAATGTGGAACATGGTGGTGCTGGGTTAATGCTTGAACTTGATGATCTTGAAGGTCTTTTCCAACACTAAGAATTCTATGATTTTAAAATAGAGGTATAGGTGAGTCGTCTGCTCACCCTGAAGTGGGATATGGAGCTGAGCTCAGGGCTTTGTTCTCTTCTCTGTTCACCTCCAAGAAGATTTTCAGATGAAAAACTCGCCAGAAATGTTACACATTGCTACCATAGCCTCTGCAACAAATACTTGTCAATGATTGCCCACCCTTGGGGCTCCCTGGCTCCCCTACCCAGGTTTATGTTTTGGTGAGGGCTTGCCTTTTCTGGAGAGATGAACCAGGCTTGTCCTCAGTTGACAAAATTGTCCTTCAACCACTGAAAAAAAGGAAAATGTCTTACACATATTTGTTGTTTGGGTTTTCTTTTTTTTATATGAGATGACATTGACCTACCCTGAGATACAGACCTAAATATGGAAGTTCCTTCACTTGAGGTTGTAACACATCCTCTCTGTGGCAAAAGTTGTCACTAGCCCACCCAAGCCTCTTTGCACTGAAGATCCTTTTGCACTGTTCCCATGTGTGCCCACACAGGCAAATTTGTTCACAGCTCCCTGGGGAAGAGTTGCACTGTGCAGCAGGAGTAGGGAAAGGCTCCAGAAGCCCTCATAAAATGCACAGGTGACAGCAGATCCTGTGGGAACAGGTCAGGCTTTGCTTTCATCTGTGTGCCAGCCTAGAGAGTTGGCTTGTTGCTGGAAACATATGCCAAAGGATGTCCTAAAAGTAGGTTGAAAACAGGAAAATAAACTGTGTTCACTAATAGTGAACATAGTGAAACATGTTCTTTTTTTCACCACCCTTATCTCAAATGCACTGTCCTGGCTAGCAGAACATTATCTCTAGTTTCAGCTCTGAGACATTACACTTATTCTGCCTATACAATCAAAGTAGGGCCCCAAATTTGAATTTGACTCTCTTTTCGAATGCTCTTTTCTTCTATTTCCAAAACTATCTTCTGCCTTCATCTTCAACTTTGCCAAATCTCATCCTGATCTCATGTCCTTCATAATATGGCTGCTGAAATTTTTCTGCCCAATTTCTCTGTAATATTTCACTGTGTCCTTAACCAGCAATTATACTTCAGAGGTCAAAAGGAGCCTTTCTCCATACCAATAAGATGCTTCTGAGACTAAAATTTTGCCTGTGTTCATAAGGCTACTTTATTGTCTGTGCTCTTCTAAATCAAACTGATACCCACTGCCACCCAGCTTTCCTTCCTCATATTTTTCCTCTAATGATCTCTGCTTCTAATCCCATCTCTTTCATATTCTGAACAATTTGCAGTGTAGCACCTCCTTCTTTGATATTGTCCTCCCAAACCCTCACACTGATGGATCACTCCCTGATATGAAACAGCACAGACACTGTAGTGTTGTTTGGCTTCATCCAAGGAACATCTCTCCCTGACTGCTGTTGGCTAATTAGAAGATCTGATGTGGTCTAATAGCTTGGCTGTTAAATGCAAACCCCCTCAGCTGCAAAATGCTGGGTAGATTTGCTGGCAGCTCTCAATGTTCTGCTCCTCTTCTATTTTCTTATTACACTAAGTAAATATGACCCTTTCTTCTTCTTTCCTAGAACAACCTATTTAGCAGACATTCAAATATGTAAGTAGTGAAGGTTATAGAAATGCACACTAATGGAGAACTGAGGCTATAATTTGAGTACACCCAGAGCCTATTCAATCCTTGTTATGGGAGGGTAGGCGAGTTTTCCAGCTCCATGGTCCAGAGAAAAGGCATGGATCAGGGGGAGATGAGTGCTAAGAGTTACATCAGATTCTAAAGTCTGCCAGGCATAAAGATTTTAACTGAGGTATAGGTAGCTATTATTTGATTTTGTGTTATCACATGACTGCACCTTTTTATTTAGAATGAGCTCTTATACAAGACATCCATGTTTTTATGACTCTTGCAGCTGACCACAGTCATGAAATCGCTGTTGCCAGAAGAAGCTCCAGCTGACTGGCAGAGCAGCAGGCACCAAGAAGCCACCAAGCTGTGTAGCAGCAAGGTATGGAACTAACTATACCAATGTCTGCCTCAAGACATGAGAACTCGGGTCTAAAAATCACCAGAACCTATGATGGAACTTCATTACTCAGCTGATCAACAGCTAGAAGAGAGAAAAATAGCATGAAAAGAAGGATGAGGAATTAGATTTCTAGAAGGTGATAGAAATGTGATAAAGCCAGATTCTGTCTGGAGGTCAAAAACCAACAGGATGAAGATGGTTCTGGCAGAAAAAAAAACCAGCAAATTTGAGATCTAGAATAGGAAAATGTGAATGAAAGTAGGTCTTTTCTCCAGTTCAGCATGTGCAAGTGTGCATACTAGACGATCTTAGTTCCTCACACACCTAAATTCCTAAATTTATACTTCACAGGGCCTTTAACTGGCTCTGTTAATTCCAAATTTAGAGAAAACAGGGCTCAAATGGATACTAGTACACATACACAGCTGCCATCTACCTTCCTTCCACAAGACTGGATCAGATACCAAGAAATGACCACTACTATGTCCTTCGTTGCAAATTTAGTGAAGTAGTGAGATATTAATCAAGCCATCTTACAGTCAGGATGATGGGACCAACACCTAAGACATGTTTTGAACATGCAATGATAAACCACCTTCATGGATTTGTAGCATTTCCTAATTTCAGTCTCAGTTTACCTTCAACTTAATGTGGGGAAAAGAAGCAAAAGGGAAGGTTTTAGCTCTCAGTTTCCTCTTCAAAGAGCTTAGTGTTAGCCTGTCACTTGTGACTTAGGAATCTTTCTTCTTTGTACACAAAGATTGGATTTTCCATGAAACAAAACCCATTTTTCTGCTTTGTGCAGGCTACACCTGAAGATATTAGGTCAGGAAATGCAACACCTAAATGAAGCCACTTAAAATATTTGCCTGCATATATCTATCCTAAATGGTAGAAAAGTATGAAAGCCTCCTTCTATTGCTACTCTTGGTGAGGTAAGCAGAGAGGACAGGCGTGGGACCTTTTAGAGGCACGAAGATGACTTCTTGGCATGGTTCAGAAGCAGTAGGAACAAAAGTCAGCTTAAACCATCTTTAATAAAAGCTGTGCACAGCAAGCACAGTCTCAGCCATAAGCAGCTTTACGCTGCAATCATAACACAGAGAGACCAGAAACAGCACATACTATAGAGACCAAGTCTCACTTTCATTAGTGATTCACAGGGGCAAATGAGGACAAAATTAATGTAAGTAGGGAAGAAAAACTAACATTGCTGTGGAAACCATTTCACTTCATGGTGTTTTAAGTCTAAACTAAATTCCCAGCAATGAATCAATGTCGTTTTGTGTTATTCTACTATTGCAGCCAGCCCAGAGTGGGCCATGGTGACAAATACATTCCAGGTTATCTCCATGAAGCAGAAGCCCCTACTGTTTCAGCCAAAATGCCTGTAGTGACAGTATATGCTTTATGTGGTTCAGCTAGTACTGGGAAGCCTGATCTCATAAACTTTGTCAGCATGAATTATGTCTTTATTATATTAAACGGCATCTTGGCATTTGCCCATATACCACATCATAGCTCAGCAAACGCATATACCGACCCCTCTGCCAGAGCATGCAGGCATGGGGGCAAAGCTGTGGTTGTTGTGAGGCCTCCCATCTCTGTGCCTGTCCAATTTGGTCATGATTGACATCTCAGCTGAGATGTTTCATCAGTGTGAGTTCCCCCTCCCTGCCTCATTCTTAAGCTTTCAGAAGGTAGGCACTTGGTCCTGTGTCTGTTCACCATGACCTACACATCTGCCCCTGACCTTTAGCCTGATCAATAAAACTACAAATTGGTCTTTTCTTATCCTCGACACTTTAGTCATAAAATCCCTATTGAGATGGAATGAAACACTGAACTTTATGTCTAGGCATCATGAACATGTTTCGTGGCAGGGGAGAGACTGGCAGTATTTCAGCCATCAAATATACAACACTTTTTCACTTACTCTCTGTGCAGCAATCCTGTGTGTGATATTTGAAACCTGTAGAATGTAATTTTTGGTTCCATATTCACACATTTTCCCAAATATTCCAGAGCAGCTAGATCCTCTAGTGTGCTTTAACAACACTTTTTTACTGCTATGCAGACTTTCCCCTTTTGGTGATATTCAGGAGGTAGAAGGGAAGAGGCCTCATTTCCCTCAGAGAGGAACAGAGATCATTTTGGGAGAGAGTCAACAAAGCCCAGTAAGAGTGTAATGCTAGATGAGAGCAGTTTTTGTTGGTATTTCTGTTGTTGTTTTGTCCCTGCAGGGGACTGCCTGTAGTGGGGCAAGGAGCGTGAGAGGACATGGGAGAGCACAACCCAAGACTCTCATTTTCTTAAGACTGGCAAAGTGTTGGCAGACCTAAGCTTGCCTTTGCCCTTGTGCAATAAGCAGTACTTGGGTCTGAAAAAGCATGTAATGGGTGGGGGTTTTATACCAATAGCCTTTATCATAAAATCAGAAGGGGTTTAACATGGCTCTAAATGTGCTTGTTGTGTTACTTTACACCCATTGCAGAGCAATTCAGAGGGAGAAAGGAGGTTGTACTGCACAGTTTTGTGCACAGCTTGGAAAATCTATTCCATCGTTACAGTGAAATAGCTGTTGTAGCCACATGCTTTCTTCATGCTGGCAAGTGTTGTGTATTTAGCATGCTCAGCTGCTAGTGGGGTTGTAAACCATACTTTTTACTCAGCTGCACTGCCATGGGATGGCCTTGAATAACCTCCTGTGTCACATCAGGGCTTTTCGTTGGTGAAATGAAACATGACTGTGAATCAGAAGAAAGAAGAAAATCCTAACAGACTCTTCTAATTCCTTTTGGATAGCCAGGTCATTCCTTTTGCCAGGAAGGCTTGCCATCATGTATATCCATCCACAAAACCCAGAAAGCCAGATCCAGTCAATAAGGTAGACCAGAAGACCAGGAGTCTTTGGGTTCCTGAAAGCCCAAGAGGAGTGGTATGAAAATAACAGCATCTCCTGTGGGACTCTCTGATGCTGCTTTGTGCTACCTAACACTGCTGAGTCTGCAAACACAATTTCCTCTTCCTCAGCTTGCAGGAGAGCCCAGAAATGCTGTGTTGGAATCACACAGCACGTGTTCAAGGCAGGTTCAGAGTGGAGCAAAGAAACAGCTCCTTGATGTAATGCACAGTTAAGCTCTGGAGTACCTTTTCTCAGGATTTAATGGGTTCTGGAACTTCATGTGGATTTCAGAACTAATCCAGTACAATCCTGGAAGAAGCAAACATCAGAAGCTACCTGATTCAGCTCTGCTTCTGTATTGTACAGGGAATTCTTAAGCCAAAACTTGCTGGAGACTGGAAGAGTATACAGGGCAGGAGTTGCTGTATGCTGGCACTGTTCTTTGCTCTTAGCAAGGTACCACTGTTGGCCACTGTCAGAGAGAGGACTCTGGCTACACAGAATGGATGCCTCTGCTGTCACTGGTTTTACATAATCTTACATAATGCAGGATGTGACTAGAGCCTTCTAGGTTTACATGCTTCCACACAGTGAAATCCCACCTTCAGGAAATAGAGGCTTTTCCTAAATAGACTTTCAGTGACATCAGCTTTTAATGACACTGGATCCCTGTATCTCATTCTAGAGATGGGACTTCCATCTTCACCCATTTATCCTTTACATAATTTGCTGGATGATCTTTGTGTTGTACCAGGGACCAGGTCTTTATTATAATGTATACTGCAGTATCTTATTTAAAAAATAAAGAGGAGTTTCTCTTCAGAAGAACTAGTTGCCGAAAAAAGAAGATAAACAGAACAAGAGGCACAGCAGAACAAAGAGGGAGCACAAGTTGAGGAAAAGTTGGTCCCATTGGAACTGCTAGAAAACCAGTTCGCATCTCTCAACTCCCAAATGATGCCACTGAAACCTCACATATCATGCCACCTCATCCAGTCCCAGGCTCATTTTAAGCCCTACCTCAGAACTCTTATTTTTTTCTATTTTATTTAAAAGTGCTTCCTGATTTTATATCCGAGTGCCCTTTCCTCTGGTGAAAAGCAGTGCTGTCTGACACAGGACAACAGCTCGGCTCTTGGTGGTGGTTATTGCTCTGTATTACTGTGACCATCTTCTTCCCTTTTGCAATGCCATTAAGGACTGAAGGAGGTGAATAGTTAGAGGATAATACACCATTAGGGACCAGCTCTAGCTGCACAATACATTTCAAGTACACCGAGGTTCACCTCCCAGTTTATCTGTAGTCCATGCTCTGTAAAAGGATACCAGCACTGATACAACTGAGGCTTGCCCAGACACAAACTCTGTTGGAAGCAGGGACAGGAGTAGACCACCATGATTTTAGCAGAACCAGGATTTCATATTCCAACTTCCCAATATGTTGTGTTGTGTCATATTTGAGCATGGAACTCAAATAACACCATATGACATAAAATACGCTGCATACCAACACATTTGTGTTGGACTTGATCTAGTTGCTCTGACTTCTTTATTCATACGGTTGAGCTGTGCAAGGAATAAATATCTCTGGTACCAGATTTAGAAAGAGTGTATTTTATTGCAGACAAGAAGATATTATCTGCTTTGGTGGCAGTATGGGGGATTGATGGCAGTTTACAAAATGCAGAAACTCTGTGTGTATGTGTTAATCTCTGATAGGCTTATCGCTGTACTAAACTGCTTCCATAAATCGTAGGCTTAATGCTGCTTTCAGGTACACCAACACACACCCAGTAACTCCTGGAGAATTTTAAGATATATAAATTACAGCAAAATTTGATCCCTTGTAGTGTCAGTGTTTTTTTAATGCTCATCTTTTCAATAGGTGGAACACATAAACACTTGAGATTGTCACTTACCTCACCAAATTCAGCCTTGCTGGAAGGCAGCTGAAGATACCCACTGAGTATAGCTAGGAGGGGCACATTCCATAAGCCCATTATACGGGGTGATTTATGTGGCATTCATTGTGACTGGGCTTGAGGTGTATATTTGCCTTGTTTTTACAGTATATGGCTGGTCAACTCATAATGCATGTTATACTCAAATCTATGGATAAAATATGAAGTTCACAGAGGAAAAATAAGAACAGAATTTACATTTCATTCATTTTTTCATGTCTGCTGTTTCTGCACTCTCAAAAATCAAAATGCATTTGTTGTATTCTAATCTACATCAAGCTGTCCTGAAGGAACATTAATTATTCTTTTATTGTCAGCAAAACACATTGAAACAAGGATATTAAACATCTGGCCAACATACATTTATGTCGCCCAAATGGCATATTCAAGTTCTAAGAATGCAAGAATTTCTTTGGAAACAAAAGTAGTTTTCCCTCTGACATGGAAGAGAAGCTATAAAATATGAGCTTGTATAAATAAAGCAGTGTTCTCTACCTGAAAAAATGCGTAGCATAAAACATTACTTGGGAAGTGCAAACTCTTGTCCTCTACCACTAATCTCATTTCAAGTCTAATGAGGGCACTTAGACTTAACTAGTTTGATGCTAAGCCAGGGTGATTGACAGAGAGACAAGTTTAGGACTAGAGATAAGACAAAAAACTAATATTGCCAAAAAAACCCAAAAAAGGCTTAAAGAACAAAAAGAGTCGAGATTTACAGAAGAACAGAGACCAGAAAAAAAACTGTGTGGCCATAGGACATTGGCTTGCTTTCACCCCAACAGACAGGTCTCAGCTATGGCTGGTGACAGGACCAAAGAGGGAGATGCTGTTTGCAGAGGTGTCAGAGCAGGCACAGCTCAGCTCCTGAGAGGCTGGTGTCAAAAAAAAAAAGGTGAAAAGCTGGGAGGTAAGCTGCCAAACATCAGGTCACAACCCCAGCCTCAGAGAATTTTCCTGCTGCCAGCACATTTTGGGTAAGAAAAGTGATTTTCTGCAGTAATGCAAAAAGGCAAGAAAGGCTGAAAAGTGGGGGAGGGTGAGAAGGATCAGTGGCACTTTTGGTGTCATCAGCCTGATGGAAAGGATAGTAGATTTCAGGAGGTGTGTGAACAAGAGAGGTTGGCAGCGAGATTTTCACATTTATAGGAGATGACAGATAGGTAATAGGGTCTGTCACCTTTCCTCCACTTCTCTTACCATTTCTCCCCCAATGCCCTTTATTCCTTTCTTACTCCCTGAACTATGTGGGCTCCATTTCCAATTTGCTACCTTCCCTAAACCCCCCAATCCCTTCTCTCTACCTGAGCAGCCTTCTGCGTACACATATTTCCTCCATCCCATCTATTATCCATCTGAATCCTATCCCACTCCTCAAAACAGCTCCTAGAGGCACAGCAGAGATTGTTGTAGAAATGGAGGCACAGGGGCAGAACTAGGAGATGGAAATGGTAGAGGAAGGAGAAGGGGGTACAAGTGCAAATGATGATTGCACCTGGTTATCCTTGATGAGGCTTTGTCTTAATATTGCTGCATACCTTAGAACAGTCTAAGTCACTGCAGTATGTCAAGTCATTTGGGGATGGGCAGGAGCAGGTCTGCTCCTATCCAAAACACAGATGGGCACTGGAAGTCACATACCCTGTAGCAGCTGTGGGGGCTGCAGCCTCCCTCCTACCATGGAACCTCCAAGCCCAGGCAGAGCTGGCTGGCAGACACACAGGGTGCCAGAGAAGGACACTGCAAGGAGTGCTGAACAGGGAAAGTAAGAGAAGTGGACACTGTGCCAGGTGGTGGCAGGTGAAGTGACTGGTGTCTCTCATGCATAAGGTGCACCAGCTGGCAGGGCTGCCAAGCCCCTGCCCACCCAGAGATGAACAAGGCACAGACAAAACACCACTCTGGAAGAAGACAAGGCTGAGAATGAGGTTAGATTCATAACAGCCAGACATATAATTTCCATCATGCAAGACAGCTCTGCACCTTTATTCAACATGATAGTTAAGAAGCTTGGAAATAATCAGGAGGTAAAAAAAAACTTGTGATTGAGGCACTGTTGCAGAATTCAAACATCCGTGATTGCCTGATAAAAAACATTGCCACTTGTTTTGTTGGGTAGTGGAGAAAACCTTGTCTCTTTTCTCCTTCTGTTTTAAACTGAAATAACTACTTCATGTGATCTTTCAGTTGCCTTGATCACTTGGCACTGTAAGTTGATGTAAGTATGTGCCCACCTTACAAATTCAGCTGGTGTACTTGTCCATTCCAGAGTAACTAAATTACTGCAGTGTAATGACTTGGAGTCCAGTTTTCAAAAGCCCTTACCAAGTGCTTTAAAAACTTTGCATCATACTTTCCAGAATACCTCCAGCACTTCTGACAGGAGATGTTTGTGAGTGGTGAGGGAATGGCTGCTATATAAAGTAACCCAAGTTTGATTTCTGTGGGGCAAATTAAAAGAGGATTACAACAACAATAGCTATAATAATAGTAACAAATCAACAATAATAATGACAGTGTAGCACTCTCTTAGCTGAGTTCCAGTAACTACTGCAGTGATGCTGCCCTCAGCTGCCCATCCTCCCCTGTGACAGAGCCTTGCTGTCACAGAAGCCGAGCCAGTGGAAGGGGATACATGTCTGGGTGCTTGGCTGTCCCCACACACAACCCACGGTGGGCTAACACATGCAGGCTGAGCTTTAGCTCACATTTTCCAGTGCTGCTCCAGAGGTAACAGCCTCCAGCAGCAAGGTGGGCTGAACAGCAGGGCTGTCAGGGCAGCGCCCAGCACATGAAAATCAGAGCTGTTGTTTTTAATGAAAGGAATGAGGATGCCTGTACCATGTTTGAATACATATGTCCCTACCATGGGATTGCCACACTGATGATGGCTTTTCCATTGGGCGAAGCCTGGTGCTTGGCAAGGGGAAGTGTTTCCAGTGAAGCCTAATGAGTAACCTTTTGTTAACCAGTAAGAAGAACAATTGAAGCTTAAGAATTAAGTGATGCCCCCCTGTTTCAGGTGGTAGCCAGAGATCGGTACAAAAATTGTTGCCCTGAGGCTGCTGCATGTCCCCTGCTCCGGGGGTCAGCCACCACCCATGAGTTGAGGCCAAGCCCAGCCCATCCCTCTGCCTGCAAAATGTCCACAGCTCTTCCTGTCAGCTACCAACAGCTGTTGCTAGGGAACTGCAAAAAGTCAAAAAGACAGCAAAGGATGAGGGGAGAGCAGCAGCAGAGGGATGGCAGGCCGCAGCTGGCAGAGGGGGAGGTGAAGGGGGAAGGGAGGCGAGAGGGTCAAGAAAAAGGAAGGACTGAAGAGCCTGTGCTGGGAATTGGTCCTCATCTTGCAACAAGAGAAACAATTCCCTGTCCCTCAAGGACTGTGATTTCTTATAATCACTTAATGGCTTCCCTTGATTTTGTTTGTGTTTGTGTGTTCGTTTGGTTTTTTTTAACCTCTCTAGGGCTATGGTAGAATATCTTTTTGTTTAGTGTGCTTCCACACGATACTGTTTTGTACTAAATTATCACCTCACCCTTCATCCCTTTCCTCTTTTCATTAAAAAATCGCCACTCTTATTTTTGCTTTCCTTCACTTTTAAGGACTATTGTTCTTTTCCACTGAAGCATTGAAATTGTAGTTATACCTCATCTGGTAAATGCAGCTGGAACTAAAACAATAGTTTTTATCTTTTTTTTCTTGAAATTTTCCTTCTTCCTGGAGTTAATGGGGTGCTGACAGATGTTTTCTCTCTGGGGAACATCAGGGTTATAAAGTTACTCACTTAGAGCTACCTATGCTCCAGTCAAGATCTGCCGTATTTATCTAAGGAGCTGTTTCAAAGCCAGCTGAACCCAGCAGCAAGTTGTCTCCATGCAAAACTAACTTTGGATTAGGCCATATCACTACAAATATCTGCTGACTCATAGGTCATATGTAAGAAATCTGCATCTGGTGGCATTTGACTGCCTACTGAAGTGACTGGACACCCTTAGAGCTAGTGCAGGTCTCTGCATGGGACCAAACCACAGTTCAGACTCTGGCATGAAGTCCTCCCAACAGATGCCTCAACGTTTTTGCCACTGCACTGTATTGAGTGGGTTGGAATGTGGTAAGTGATGGTGTTTGAATTAGGGTGGATTCTAATTGTGGGCAGTATGAAAGCTGTCTGAGCAAATGCATCTAAATAAGGAACAAGATTATACAGCTCATTGCCAAACTGAAACAAGGAAACAAAATATTCTTTGCGATTTAAAAAAAAAAATTAGCAACATCATGTGGATAAAAAGGTTGGTAACATAGATACATAAAGATACATATGGATAGAGTCATTAAAGAAAATAAAATAAGTTATGTGCGGAGTTTCCAAACTCAACTGTGGTTGCAATACCTTCCAAAGAAAGCCATGACATGTAGTAAAAAGCTCTGTTTCATTAGTTTCAAATACTGCAATGTATAATTGACTTATGACAGGGGTGGGTGGTGGGATAGGTAGTATTTCACTTCCATGCATTTGGTCCAAAATCAGCCTTGGTTAGCAGTGATTGAATGTTATTAGTGTTTGATGGGTCTCTGGTGGAACCTGTGAAATGCATCGGAGGTTTCAGTGCACTTCCTAGTGGACAGGTGCCCATACCACTAAAACCACAGCTCTTTGGAGCTCGCTACACTCACTCTCATTGGCAATCTCAGTGGAGAGGCTCACAGCTGAATGGAGTATGGAGCAGTCTCCATACTGGTATTTCTTCTCTGCCAGTCCTGTGCTGAGGCACAGTAAGGAAAATACAGGGCTCAGTGGCCTGCTGGTCCTATCTATTTGTCAGAGCAAGGGAATATCTTTCAGCTTTTGGAGAAAGCGTGATAAAGGAGGATTACTGAGCTTGCAAAAACCCATTCTTCCAGGAGAGGAACCAGAAAGGATTTAAGCCCTACATTAGTGCTTGGTATCTTGTTCCAAAATTTTTAGGCTTCAGGAAGAAAAATACTGTTTGTTGTGATCCTTATCAATCTTCTCTGGAAAGATGATCCAAGTCTGGACCTTGACTGGACTCTTCTATAGTGCTTGCAGTTCTCATCGAGAGGCATGATTCACCTTAAGGATGCACAGAATTAAATTGTTTGGTAGGAGCCATGTCATTTTCTCCACTTGAAAAGCTCAGTCCATCCTCCCTACTCAGTGACAGGTGACAGAACTGATTTCTGCAAATAAAGGCTTTGGCACATCAGGCTTGGTCTTCAGGGGCTATTCACACAGCTCCATAGCTCATGTTGGTTACTGACATTTACATTTTACATATTGCTTTCACCAAGCTGCTTCTTGGCAGGCTAATAAATCCACCTGTTTTTTGATAGCTACTGGTCAGGCTGCTTCCCCCTGCCATCTCCAGGCCTTGTTCATTTCCCTCAGTGACCAGGCACTTCTTCTGCTTTGCTCCTGTATTCACTGGCACTTGGCCTTGCAGTATCTACCAGTTCAGCACCTGAATCTGTTGTTATCCTAAGCAGACTGTGGTGGGTGGCTTGTTCATTAACCTCTTTGCTGCCATAGAAGATATGCACTGCAGAAAGGCCTTGCAAAGATGGGGTGACACTTGTTGAGAAGGTTGAGAAAGAAGAATTGCTGGGCAGCTACTATGTAAGAATAAGAAGCTCAGGAATTCCCTTATTACTATGAAAATCCTCAATAACTTATTTACCAGGGGCTGGATGACAACCAATAGACATCACCCTTCTAACTTTCAGTTGGTACCTTTTAGAAATAGAAGAGTTTGCATGGAGAAGTAGCTGCATGCCAGACATGTGACTACAGACTGGCCTCTCTGTGCATTCTCTAGCCTCTTCCTGCATCACAAAGCAGCAAAATCTGTCTTTGAATCACCCCTCTAAAGGAGTCTTCTCATTTTAGTAACAATACAGGCCACA
Source organism: Peucedramus taeniatus (assembly GCA_013400575.1). Lineage (NCBI taxonomy): Eukaryota > Metazoa > Chordata > Aves > Passeriformes > Fringillidae > Peucedramus > Peucedramus taeniatus. Next base: position 106,174 of record WBNO01031257.1, read on the forward strand.
TGGACAAATGGGTTTCCTAACCTAGGAAGCATTCATCTCATCCTAAGAGGTGTCTCTAGCAGATGGAAGCAACATCCCAGGTAGCCTCTTGTGTCTCCCCACTGATTACAGGACTCTGACTTCACACTTACATGTCTGGGTTTTAGGTGGCTGAATTCAGCTGAAACAAACCTTGTGCTTGACAGTCTCAAAATGACAACAGGGGGGTTAAATGGTGGAATTATAAGTCATTTGAAGTTACAGTTCTCTTCTTACAGTTTCAGTATTTCCTGAAGATAATAAATATATCCCATTGATATCCAGCAGGTCAGTTTTGTCAGATACAATAAATGATGAACTAAATCAGAAAACTACTTTTTGTGTCCAGAAGTGGTTCTCTGTGAGCACAGAGATTGAGTAAGCTTTGAACTGGAAAGGAATAGAGTTGATACTAATTGACTAGTTGTCTTTGTCCTGAGCAGGTGGAAAAGTGCAGCTGTGGTTGCTGTCAATGTGAGACAACAGCATGGTCAGTGGGGTATAAAGCAGTAAATGGTGAAAGATTTATTTGTGCTACCTAGCAGACTGAATAACAAAAGGACAATGGTTTAATCAGATGTTGTAGAGGTGAGAGCTCTACATCAAGAACAGCAAAGCCTTAGCCAGAGAGATGGCAACAGGGGAGGAATTGGACAGGCCCTCCAGAATGCCAGTGCAATATTTTGTAACAGAGAGGATCAGCGAGACAGAGCCTCAGCCAAACATTTGAGCATAATTCACTGAAAATAACATTTTCTCAGTGGCCTTTCATGTGCAGAGACTGATATCAGAGAATGAATGAAGAAATTGTAAGAAGGGCTTTGCAAATTTCAAACAGAAATGTCACTTACAGTACTCTTCCCCTCACATCAGTTTGCTTGGATTTTTTTTTTTTAGTAAGAGAAACATTTGCTTTTAAAAATTCCCCTTTCACTGCATGCAGATATTTTCAGCTTCATTTCTTTTTTATCCAGTGTTGAACTTTTTTCCATTATCTGTACCCCCTCACCTATCCATTCAATGTGGGTTCTTATAGCAAGCAGGTTCACATCATCTACACTTCAGTTTCCGCCCTGTAATGAGGAAATAGAAAGCTCATCGTAAGCAGTATCAGAAGCAGCAGTTTTAATTCCTTTATTTCCTTGGAGCAAATTAGACTTCACTTTTGAGGACTTCTGGCTTTTGTGGTCTCATTTTTACTGTTCTTCATATTCCAGTATCAATCGAAAGTTTTGGGAAGGAAAACCCTGGAAATTAAGTCTGTGGGAATTTCAAACATAAATTATTTATTTCAATCACAGTCATGAAAGGCATTCTTGTTTGGTTGGTTTTTAATGTAGAACCAGAACAATAAAATGCAGTTAGGATGCAGTGGTGTCAAATGCTGTGGTAGTGATGTGGCTTGACACATTAGCTAGTGCTGCAGTGTAATAGGAATGGAACTCTAAAGCAAAACAGCTGGCATTGACAATCTGATGTCCACATTTACACGTTTTGGGGAGTTTAAGTTGGTTTAGCTGTAGTCTGTCCCCATGGGTTGAATGCCTGTTCGCAGATGTATTTCTGGAACAAGAGTTTCCATTTAAATGGGAAAATAAACTAAATGGGGACAGCGAGGATATTTACTTCAGAAGTGCACCTTTGCACCAAAATAAAATGCCAGTTCAGACTCACAATATGTGGCCAGAAGCGTGTCTCTACTTTTATATAAAACAGAAGGAGTGATGTTTATTTCCTCCAAGAAAAAGGGTATTATTAGCCACAGTCCATTTATCTGCTCAAATGCAATGTACTGGCAACTGAGGATGAATGCTGCATGCTAAGAACCATTAACACTTAGAAAGTATATAGAAATGCCCTAAAAAGAAACATACCCTATGTTAACTATACTCTCTGTGCTTTAATGATCCACCCACGTCCAAATGTTGCCTCCCTCTTCTTTAATCCTTCTTTGGCCTTGTGCCACGTTCACTTGAAAAAAGTAGCTTTTGCCTTTGAATTACGTGTGGTTGAGAGTCCCTCACTAAATGCTGAGAACCCTCGACGCCTGCTGACTCTGGTGAAAACTGATGGCACTCAGTACTCTGTAAAGGAACACAGTCTGTTAGCAAAGGATGTGGAAGGCAAATGGCTGTGTGGGTGTGAGCACATCTACAGAGACAAGAGGAAGCAGCTGTGTGTGAGAAAAAAAGAATGACCAAGGAAAAGAGTTGTGTGTATCTGATAGGGGGAGACTAATACAGTTAAAATTGAAGTGATAAATCATACCTGAGATCTCTCTTGAGACCTATAAATAGGAAACTGAAAAGCATTTCCTTCTATTTATTTTATAAGTGCTATAAACTTTATCAGCTTTTAGTACTGGAGACTTGTGCAATATTTATGGGTGGTTTACTTTAGAAGTTATTCAGCGGTTAGCGTCAGGAGGCTAATGAAAAAGAAAATTGGGATGGGTAAAGGAAAGAGGACTTTTCCTACAGCCCCATAATAACAAGATGCATCACATCTGAGTTGCTTTAGCCCTCTTCCCAATATCCTTTGCTGCTGTATTTCTCTAGCAAATACCTACCCTGAGCTTCATAGCTCCACAGGGGATCACAAAGAGCATCACTTATTGGTAAAACTGAAGACAAAACTTATTCAGGAATTCCTATGAGGTGAATCACAGAAGAAGGAGGTTGTAGAGTAGGACTTGCAAAGAGGAGAGAGTTTCAGAGATCTCAATAGATTAAAGCACGTGAAAGTCCTCCAAATGGAACAGAATCCATGATCAGCCTCAAGTAGTCTTCAGTTGCAATACAGAGGAAGGCTACTGTGGGAACATCCTCTTACACTGGATAAGCTGATGGCAGTATTTTTGAACTGATTTTGGTCTAAACAAAATAAACAAGCTTCTCATCCCTCAAAAAACTTCACACCAATCCCAGTCCAAATGTCTGTTTCTTAATGTCTGGAAACATTATTCAATTTCCCACACTTCTGCAGTTTCATAAATTGCTTATTTATGCTGTGTTCTTTCAAATGGAAACAACAGCTGTTTTCAAAGTTTGGGGTTTCAAAAAAGGAAAAGAAATCTCTTCAAATTCATAACTGAATGAAAGAGCTTTCCAGAACTTGATGCTGTGTAGAATCCTCCCTCTAAGAAAAAATTGCAGATTGTTCACATAAGGAAATGGGAACATACAGAGATTGCTGGGCTCAGATACATGACAGAATTCCCCCCAAAAAACTGTGAACACGAGCCAAAATTAAACAGCTCCAGAGAGCACATCTTATCAGTAGAAGAGGAAGCTCTGTCCCAGCTGGGGAAAGCACTGGCACCAAAGATGGCATCAGCAAAGCACAGGAGCTCTGTTGGCTCTGTACACAGCCATTGGTGAAAACTGGACTCAGAAGAGAACATGACAGAGGGCAGCTCACACATCTCAAAAATGAGACCAGTGTACCAATAGCTCAGTCTCCTCACCTTATCAAGGAGGGGACCAAGAGGTGACTAACTTATTTGTAAACACTTCAAGAGAATTGTCCATTGCTTATGGGGTCTTTAATATGGCAGAGAAAAACAAACCAACAACTCCTTACATTAAACTAGACACAGACAAATTCAGATGAGAAATGGGACCTGTTTTTTTTTTGTTGTTGTTGTTGTTGTTTTTTTTGTTTTTTTGTTTTTTTTTTTTAACAAATCTAAGAATAGAGTACAAAAGTAGGCTGACTTTGGCACATTTTTTAAATCTTCAAATCAAGATCAGATGCCTTACTGGATAATGCATTATTTTAAGCACACACAACTTATTGGACTCATTACTGAAACAGCTGGATAAATGTCTCTGGCATGCGTCAGATTAGATGATTGTATGTTATTCCCTTCTGTCCCTCAAACTAAGTTTGTGAGTGAAGAAATTACTTAATCCTGTAAATGTAAAACACAGCCTTTATTGTTTGACTGTAAAGAGGTATTAAAAAATGAAACAAAGCAAACAAAAACAAAAACAAACAAAACAAAAAACCCCAACCAAACACAAAACCAAATGACCCTTGTATAAAGTGATGTTGTAGGGAATGTGGTATTTTACCTATGGCCTGACTGTATAGTATGGGTAACATTTTGGCCAATGGGAATTATGCCTTGAACTTCAAAAGGATGAGGTTTAAAATGCCTCTGCCAGCAACTGTCCATTGTTGTCTCAGTTCTGAGAAATTTCCAAATATTCTTCAAGTAAATTCAGCCGTGCGCTACCTGCATGTCTCCTAGCATCAGATGGACTAAGAGCAAGTTTTGTGGAAGTCCTTCAGAGAGCCCAGGACCAAACATCCAAGGATGGTCTTTTAGTAACCTTTTTTAATTGTACTATCTCACAAGTTTCTGCTGCTATTGACCCTAGAGAAAACTTTGACTACATTATTTTTAAATAACCGTTTTACAGATGAATATCTATTTACTTGGATAGGATTTATCAAAAGAGCTGAGAGAAAAAAAATCTATAGAGTAAATAAACAATATGTGTCTCCTAGGATTTTATGTCTAGACCAGACTGTAGGTTACGAAACAATAAAAGAGAAAAAGAGGAAGAAAAGGTGTTGTCAAAGGGGGTAGAGGCAGTGTTAGAAAAGGCTGAAAGAAAAATAATGATGACCTATGGTCCAGCTGTTTTAAGACAAAGGTTCAGAGAGGAGGAAATGCCCGAGTTGCTGGAAAAAAAAAAGACTAAATTATTTTCCTTTTTACTGGCCTAAGGAAGATGTGAGTGAATACGCTACTCTTCAAGCCAGATTCAGGATAGTGATGAGGAACATCCATTTCCAGCAAACAGTTTTAGCCATAACATAAAAAATTATCTGCTGGAAGATTACATCAATAAAAGGCCTTTTTCTTAAGTGTAGTACATTCATGTTATTTACTGACACAAGATGAAGCAACTCTATTGCATATTATGCCTCTTAATTCACAGCAAAGTTCTCACCTTTGATGCAGGGAGTGATACTGTTTGACTTAGGAGTTGTGTTTTACTTTTCATCAATGACTTGGGTGAAGGAGCAGATGCCTTCTCAGCAAGTGCACTGATGACACAAAGCTGGGAGCAATGGCTGATACCCCAGGAGGCTCTGCAGCCCTTCATAAGGACCCTGACATGGTGGAGAGATGAGCAGAGAGGAATCTTCTGAAATTCAGCAAAGGAAAATGCATGGTTCTGCATGTGTGGAAGAATAACTCCCTGCACCAGCACAGGTTGGGGGGCTGACTTGTTGGAAAGAGCTCTGTGAGAAGGACCTGGGGGTCCTGGTGGACAACAAACTGTCTGTGAGCCAGCAGTGCCTTGGGGAACAAGAATGACAGTGGTGTCCTAGGGTGCATCAGGAAGAGCACTGCCAGCAGGCCAAGGGAGGTGATCCTGTCCCTCTGTTCAGCCCTGGTGAGACACATCTGCAGTGCTGTGTCCAGTTCTGGGCTCCTCAGTACAGGAGGGGCATGGAGCTCCTGGAGCTGGTGCACCAGAGAATGAGGAAAGTGATTAAGGGACTGGAGCATCCCTCTTAGGAAAGGCTGAGGGAGCTGGGCCTGTTCAGCCTCCAGAAGAGATGACTGAGAGAGGACCTCACCAATGTCTGTCTGTATCTGAAGAAAGGGTGTCAGGGGAATGGAGCCAGGCTATGCTCAGTGGTGCTGAGCAATGGGAAAAGAGACAATGGACAGAAATTGATGCACAGGAAGCTCACCTGAATGAGGAGCAACTTCTTTACTGTGCAGGTGGACCAAGAACTGGAACTGGTTACCCAGAGATGCTGTGGTGTCTCCCTCACTGGAGATATTCCAGACCAACTGGACACAACCCCATGCCATGTGCTCTGGGATGACCCTGCTTGAGAAGGGAGTTTGGAGCAGATGGCCCATTGTGGTTCCTTGCAACCCACACAGAATCTGTGATTCTGTGATATGAAGGATGTAGTAAGACCTGTGCACCTCCAGACTTAGGAGTTGTTCTTCTTGTTTGTTTTCATACTCAGAAATTAACCATCAGAAGAAAACGTACAGGAGTTATACTTTGTCCAGATGCCAACACCATACCGGAGAGGTCCAGCTGGCAGTCTGAAGACCAGAACCAGCCTTCCTTCAAGCCCACTGTGTCTCCTCTGACGAGGTAGGAAACAGCTGCCTGGGAGGCACACTTGGACCTAAAAATCAAACATCTCCCCCCATGACTGTGAAAAATTTGATGGTTAGAGATGCACAGGCAGAAGGGGATGGTACTGGCATCAAGCCTTCTTCTTTGCACATAGACTCCTATCAGGAACCTAGGAATTCCTCTGAGAGACCATGGAAGATCTCTGTGATCTCACCCTACCAGCTGTGGAAGTAGGTGGCTAGTTCTGCTAAGGGGTTTTACAATGTTAAAGAAAACCTTGAAGAAAAAGCCAAGATCCTCCCTCCCCAACCAAAAAAAAAAAAAAAAAAACACCTCAAACTACAACAAAACAAATAAACAAAAAAGAGCATGAAAACACCAAAGACAACTGAGCAAAGACTAATTATTTACCTTTTCACCGACAGGTAGTATGGGTGGATTTTATCCTAAAAACCCTTGTGAGTGCATGCCTGACCAAGCCACTAAGGAATGTGTAGCTGTTTGTCAATGCAGCCCTGTACCTTCTTGCTCCTGTCTTTGCCAGGCAGGAGCAAGAAAAACTGAGAGGGAGTCACTGGAGAGCAAGGTGTGTTTGGATGCTTCACAACAGGCTGTAGGGTGTAAGCTGCAGACTGCCCATGACACAAGCTCCTCAAGTGTCCCTAGAAGAGGGCAGGTGCAGTTTCACAGACAGCAAATCCATAGAGGTCCATTCTGTTGCTGTCTTGAAGTAATCTTTGCCAGTTCAATGGGCAGGTAAATCCATCCAGGAAAGGTTTGTCCATGAAAAAGAAGATGAAAATTACTTTGGAGAGCTAGAATGGGACCTGCTGTGACGGGAGATGTGACAATGGCTTTCTCACCAGGTTACAAGACCATAAATGTCAACAGGCATTTCATTAGAGGGAAGGAAGAAAAGTACAGACTAATAAAAGGCACAATGCTGACAGCAGCTTCTCCTCAGCAAACAGTTCCAGCCCACTCCTCTGTCATACACACAAAATTTATGGCCACTAATTTATGGCCACATTAACCCTCAGTATATTAGTTAGGACCCAGGGAATAGCCATTTCCATGCAAGTTATGTCTAGCCATAAGAAGATGAGATTTGGCTGCAGAGAAAAGGGTAGTCATATCCTGCCCATTCTGCCTGAAATCCCGCTTTGTCTGCTTACCCAGCATGATCCAATTTCTCCTCCCCACATCTGCTGTTATGTTCTGCAAGCCTAGAACCCACTCTGTACACAGAAAGTGTGTTCCTGGTCCTCACAGTCAGTCCCTCATTGCATGTGTTGATAACATGCTGGCTTCCCCAACCCCCAGCTCTACTTTTCACCTCAACCTGATACTTGATCAGGGTGGGCCTTGAGCAATTTCTCAGGTACTGCACTGTAAATGAGGATACCAAATGAGGGAATTTGCTTGTAGCCCACAGCAGACCTCATAGCCTAAAGGCAACCATGCTGTAAGCTCACAAAGATCCACAAACTTAGGGACTCTTGATATTTAGAAGATCTTTCCCCACCAGCTTTTCTTTGGATTAATTGCAACCACTCCTACTTTTTTTTCTTGATGCCCTCCTAGAAGATCTGCAGGCATACAGTACCTTCTTTAGAAAATCTATTCCAGTTCGTGTTCATTGCTCCTTTTTTCCAGCTTCCCCACCTCTCTGGGGACTTCTCATCTCCCCCTCTCCTGCAGCTCTGGGGAAATGCTACAGCTAGTTGCTAATTAAAGTGGTTGCAATTCCCCACTGGAACAGTGGCACCAGGGGCTGAAACCATCCTGTGTCTGTGTCCCCTAGAGACAGCCCGACCGTGCTCAGACACCTTGCTGCTCACTCCTCCTGTCACAGACTTTCCCACACTTGCTTCACCAGGTTTCTTCCGTGTTTTCTCATCTGTGCTAATCTCTTTCCAGTGCTGCAGGCAGGGGATGGGAAGGTCACTCCACAGATAAAGTGAATATTTCCCCACCCTGAAAATGATGAAAGGCAAAAAGCCATGGGAGACAACATGAAGGACTAAAGCAAAGATACAGCTCTGCCTTGTGCTGTGTCCACTACGACAGCATTTCCATTTGATTATCTATTGTCCTTGGTGGAGGTCCAACACACAGAGCAGTGACTGCCACCCAAACAACACCAAACATGTAACCCTCTTACTGCCCAGATTAGCGACCTGCTGGAGCCGTGTCAGCACACACACAACATATGGCCTGTCCCACAAAGCAACAAAAATAAAAAGCTGGCCCATGTTTCTCCCCACACGTTCTGCCTGCCACATCCACAGTCGTGGCCCTCACTAGTGCAGCATAGAAGCATGAGAGCATCTTTTGTGCACCACTGAAATGCTGTCACTGAACTGTAGCATCACTTATCATTCACAGCCACCAAGCAGAGCTCACGTTGTGTGACTACACACACCACTTCTGCAGCCACTGCCCACCATGACAGTGAAGCCTTAAGTTTTAGCTTTCGTATTTTTCAGATTCTGTACTGCCTAGGTGTGTAGTTCTGAGCTTCATATTAAGTACTGGTAAGCTCTTTTCACAGAGTAGGTAGACAAAACAATTCCTTTTCTAGCTTGGGACCAAGGATAACTGCTACAAGTTTCAGGCCCAAGAGCATAAACAATGGTAGACTGAAAAGAGAAAAAAAGAAGGATGGGACGTCATGATCTGAAGCTGTAATGCGACAGTTAATTCCAATGTGCAAATGGACCAAAACTTATAAAAGTGTGAGACCTTGTGACTGGTCATCCATTTTGTGACCATTTTAGGTTCACCTTGGTTGTAGCCCTGGCCAGGCTCTTGTACTGCCCAAAGTGTACACACTGAGGCCTTTTAATAAATACCTACTTTATTCTTTAAACTATGTCTAACCTCTGTTCTAGGTCAGCCTTCTCAAGGCATCAACAGTATTATTACTCTGGCTAGAAATGTCCACCTCAAGTGTCTCTTGGAGCAGGGAGACTCTTCACCTGGAGAAGACTTTGTAGCTGCATCATATACCAGCATCATCTTTATTAGAACCAGCCCAGGCAATGCACCAGAGATACTGCAGTGTTTAACCACAGTGGACATCTCTTCACCTGGCATGTGATACCTTAAAGCCCCTGTTAGGAACTGGAGATGCTCCTCTGTTAGGTGGGAGCAGGCAACACATGCTTCGGCACGCAGAGCTGCACCTCAGTTCTCCGAACTAAGAAAAACTCAGGCACAGAATCACACAATCAATTTGGTTGGAAAAAACCTCTGACAGCCTCAAGTCCAGCCTATGACTGAACACCACCATGTCAACTGGACCATGGTACTGAGTGCCATGTCCAGTCTTTCCTTAAACCTCCAGGGATGGTGACTCCACACCACTTCCCTGGGCAGACCATTGCAATGTCTAATCACCCCTTCTGTGAAGAAATTCCTCCTAATGTCCAGCCTGAACCTCCCCTGACTATGCCCTCCCATCCTGTCACTAGTGGCTTGGTAGAAGAGGGAAACCCCCACCTGGTCCCAACCTCTTTTCAGGTAGCTGCAGGTAGAGAGTGACAATGTCATTCCTGAGCCCTCTCCTCTCCTTTGTTTACATAGAGGTGTCTATCCATAAACATCAGAATATCTGTGTTTTAAACCTTCTATACAAGCCATCATCAGACTCAATTAAATAAGCAGAGACTTGATCAAAATCATGCTCATGCACAAATACACGTGTATAATACGTATTCCTCCCATCAGCCACACACACAACACACAAATGTACACATGGATCCAAGTGGAAAAAAGTGCAGAGGCCAATAACTGTTCTGTGAAGGTACCAAGGCTATGCCTGACAACCATTTAAATGACTTACGTGTAGATACAGAAAACCCAGTGGTAGGAATATTTTGTGTAGTAATATTTTCCAAGTTATATGAAAGATTGAAGAACATGATCCTCATTTATAAATATAAGGCAGAACATCTTGCACAGCCAGTTCAAAGCCCTTTGTTGGTGTAAATGAAGTTCAGCTTTGCCACCTTATGGAGAAGTAGCATGGACAGACTCCCTCTGCCTGGGGATGGCAAGTAGAGGGCAGAATTGGAGCTGGGAGAGCTCCACTCTCAGGGTGAAGGCAGGGGAGTAGGAGGAAGATGGGGAGCAGTCACTGCTCCCAGGGAGACAGTGCACAACCAGACACAGCCACTGGCTCACACACCTTGGCCTGTGTCCGTGGCAGCAGCCCTGTCTCAGTGGCTCTGACACAGAAAAGAAGGCAGAGGAGCAGTGGCTGTTCTGCTGCCACCAGCAGTCTGCTGCCCTGGGCAACTGCCTGCGTTAGCCATACTTAAAACCGGCACTAATCATGCTGGCCTTGATAAAGCTTAGGCTGAGGGGACTTGGCTCTTTTGGGCATTGTTAACCTGTATTTTTCTTTCAGCTGTGACAGACAGTGGGGCAAGGAAACAAATAAAAGCATTATCACTGAAGTTGCCCAGAAGTTGCCATTCAATACAAAAGAAATTGATATGGGAAGGTGGAAACACCTCCCTGCTTGGAGATTCAATTTAGCAGTATCAGAAATTTACTGTCAGACATTTGAATAAAAAAATCTCAATTAAAAGAAAAAAATTGAAGAATAATATAATCAAAAGTTTCAATGAAAAAGTTTGAGTTTTCCTTACTGATTATTGCAAGCCAAACAATTTTATGCCAAAATGGTCTTATTGACAAGAAAAAAAAAGATGAGTTTGAAGAGCCATTATTTTTGAGTTTGAAGTAGTTTATGGGAAATGTCTTATGCTCCAATTTTGTTTTACCTCATGGGATCTTCAGGTGGACTTCCTATCCCATGAGACACAGCCATGTAAATCCAAGAGATTCCATCACAGCTGTGTGCCACAGTCACATGAGTAATGGTGGCTGACAGGGGTGCTTGGCTCTTCAGGGAAATGAGACAGCCTCCTGCTATCTCATAAGAAGAAAAGCAAATGGAAAGGAGGTGCAGGGACACACTGATAGCAAGAGGCATGCAAAGATCCTTGGGAGGATCTCAGGCTTGAGAACTTCACACAGTTCCACTGAGGAGTGAGTCTGCAGACAAATACTGGCTCTGCTAAACTGGGACCATCAACAAGTCTATGAATAAAGAGCACAGTGATAACCAAAACCCTGAATAGTAACTAATGAATGAAGTAATTAAAGATTAAACAACATGACTATCAACAAACTGTTCAAGCCAGGGGTACTTAAGGAACCAATACAAAATCATCAGAACTGACAGGGTTAGGTAGAAGTAGTTGTTTTGTGTAGAGTTTAAATAGATTTATATCCTCGTAGAATCAGTTGTTCGGGTAAAAAGTAGAATGCATTCAGAAAAGATTCTGATAGCTTCACTGCTGGTAACAGTGCAACTTTATAATTTATCTGGGACTTTTAAATTTCCTTACCTGCTGACAGTTGGGACTTTGGAAGGCGGCTATAGAAAAGACTGCTCACTGCTTGCTTACTGCTTTTAAATGGCCATGCTAAAAACAAAAATGGACAAGGCAATCTTACCAGTGCCAAAGTGTCAGCTTTTAGGCTACCACACAACAGCACTCAACCACATGGGCTGTCTTACCCTGGAGTGAAAATATCATCCAGCATCAGCTGAGCCAATTACATCTAACTGCTGCTAAGACATACAGGTATGTTCCCAATAATGTCTGTCTCAACTGTCATCAAGCAGTAACTATCATTTCTCCCCAAATCAAAACATAGTCTGCTCAACAGGAAACTAATTTAAAAAAAAAAAAAAAAAACCAATTCTGAGAGGAAGAATGACAGAGAAATTTTTAGGCACATAAATTATTAATATAAAAAAGATGTTGCTGTTGTTCAAAAATAGCTGAAGTGTCACTGTGCCTCTCCAAATGACCCTTTGGAGCGTCCTGGCTGGCTGTGGCACAACCGACAGCAGGGGACACTCTCCTGAGCTTCAGGGAAGTCAGGAGGGCGGCTCAGGCTTTCACCTTGGCGGGTGAGGCAATGGCACGACAGCAGTGGAAGGAGGAGTGGACTTCGGAGGGAGATAGAAATCTGGGTTTATTGCAGACATGGAGTATAGACATCCACAACCCAGGATAGCCTTCACAGAAGACACTGAGCCTAATAGTGTAACAACTTATAAAGGGAGAAGGGAACAGGGGAGGGGTTTGACAGAGAGCCAATGGGGAAACATGGAGGTGTGGAAATTGGGAAAACAGGCATCTGGGGAAACCAATAGGCGTAGTTTGAGGGAGGAACCCCAGTGCCCAAACCAATCACTCGATGCCCTTGGTAGAAGTTTCTAGGGGGAAGGGAGGGGCTGCCGAGTGACGGACAGGACAGCAGGGAGGGGTTAAGGGAATGACTCAGCAATTATTGATGAGTCAAGGGGTGGAGGCAGGGGATTGACAGGAAGGAGGAGGGAGGAGGCAACATGGGCTGAACCATTATAGTAGGGGAAAACTGGGACAAACTAAGGTACAGAATGATTACAGTGAAAATATATAAGAACACAACACAACACCCAAGTTGCTAATAATACATAATTTGGAGTTACTCTTTGGGCAACAACTGAAGCAGCCTGTCTAGGAAGGGATTCTAAACTCATACTTTCATTAAAGCCATGAGTAAGAAAGACTTAACGCCAGAGATTGCAGCAGATTTGTTACCTTTTTCTGGCTGAAGCTGTGCAAATAAGAAAAGAAATATCCACTTAGATACCAAATAAGAAGTCAAGCTAGAACCAGATTTCTTCTCAAAAAATAGTTCTCTTCCTATGCAGAGAATCCCTCCTCTCAACAATCTACAATCAGAAAAGAAGATAGATTACATCAAGAATGCTAAAATATCTCCAAATAAGCAATTCCTACTGTTAGACTCCTCAAAAAACCACACAGATATTTTGCTGGAGGCTGCCCATTATTTGAGCCACTTCAATTTGCAGATGGCCAAAGCAGAGAAGTCTAAAGCAAACAGACTGACACTCCCAACCTGATGCCTCTGGCTCAAGTTTCTGTTAAGTCTCATGCAGAAAACTATATGCAGTAAAAGGATTAAATTTTCAATCCCTGTATCCAAGCATATGGGACTAAATAATCCCAAAACTTCTTTTCCCACATTCCCATGCTAAGGGTCATGACCAGACTATAAAGAGAGGACAGAGAGGAGCTGTCATGATTCAAGGACTAATTCTACCCTACTTTCCTTGTGAAAGCACTACCCTGAGCAGTAAATTCACCAGTGGTTTACTTTCTTTTCCAGCAATATTGACCAAATCAGTCAGTGCTGCAGCACCTTTTGAATCAAATCCCTAGGAAGCTGCAGAGTCCATTTCTATTTCACAGCTCATCAAAGGGACTCAGACACCACGGTGCAGTGCTTGCAGACTGTAATGGGCACCAACACTCCAGACTTTCTTGGAGTTTGCTGAGATCTGGTTTGGCCTTAGACAGCCCATCTTAATCTATTGCCATGGAAACCACCTCATTCCTGGGCACAAGGCCACCTTTTCCTGGGACAGTCTGGGTTTTTTCCAGCTCAAGAAGAAGCAATTATACTAACAAAAAAAAAAAAAAAAAAAAAAAAAAAAAAAAAAAAAAAAAAAAAAAAAAAAGCAAACAGGTATTAGTGGTGAAACACTGGAACAGGTTGGTTGTCAAGAGGTGTGGCAGAGGTCCTGTTTCTGGAAACATTTAAGGTCTGGTTTGACAGGACCCTGAGCAACCTGATCTGGTTTAAGAAGTTCCTGCTCATTGCAAGAGGGTTGCAAGATGACCTTTAAAGGTCCCTTTCAACCTAAATATTCTTTGACTCTGTGAATACTCTAATAACAACATTGGGACTATAAACAGATTCCTCTCTCCTGTGTTTCAAGGAAGCCCTCTGAGATTTATTGGCTGTTGCCAAGAAAAAAAAAAAAAAAAGAAGAGTGGGCTTGCTGAGACATTGATAGCTTGTGGGATATTGACATTACTGTTTCTCACCAGATGTGAGACAAGAGGGATATTGAAGATTATAACTTCTAATAGTAGCTACAGGGAAACATACAACAGGATAAAGAATTCACTGTACAGTACATAGCCATTCCGTCAGCAAGGCTGATTTTGTCAACATAGCAACTGCCTTGCTCACACAGAGATGTGCCATATGTTTTTTACAACCAATTATCTTCTCCACAGCTAGAACACGTTCCCCTACTAAGCCAAACCCTGCAACTTCTGGTCCCTATCAAAGTCCCCACATGTGCAGCCCTGCTACAATTTTGTTCCCAGGGCTAGAGATCTTTGCCCAAGCCACTTGAAAACCCCAAACAGCACCTATGAAAACCCCAAATCAAACACACCTGAAAAAAGGGAAGGGGAGAAAGAGCTACTTTCTCCTCAGAAAGAGCCACTAACCAGAAAAGGAAAGCATGGAAGCACTTTGCCTTCCTGCAGCTTCCAAACTGAGCATGTCATGATTACCATGAAAAGGAGCAGCCACCCACACAGAGGAGTGGGCTCAGGGTCACGCGCTGCATTCCCTGATATTCCCATGCCATCAGGACATGCTAGTCTCACTGTGCTAGTGGTCAGCTGGAGACAAAATCACTTTGTCAAGAAATAGCCAGAAGGCTCCTTTTGCTTCCCAGTTTCGGAATCAAACCTAATTTTAAAGACTGCAGATCTGCTGAAAAATTGAACTATTGCTTTCAAGACAGCCACAATGAGGGCTGCAGGCATAGCACAGAAGTAACCATGTAACTCTTAATTTTGAAATGGGATTGTGAACTCATTTGTTGTCTTCACTAAAAGAAAGAGAAACATAAACACACATATGCACACCAAAGCTGAGACACTGAGTGTGAAGTCCTTTTCCCTGTATTCTCCACACCTAGTCCTTGAGAGTCAGTAACAAGCACCCTGGGGATGCAGAAATGGTGAAAGGGAATGTTTTAAAGTGACACTGTAACCCAAGTGTGCTGAAGGGGGCATTGGTGGCTCACACAAGGTGAACGTGGGGTGCCCAGCAGACCACACCAGGGCTGATGTGCCACCCAGCACACCACAGAGCAGAGCTCTGCCCGAGATACCCAACATAGTAATACGTTGCAATTTATTGCATGTCTCGCATGGCTTAAAAAGGCTAAAACTTTTGTCACTGAAGTCACCAGGAACAAGAGCAGCTCTGGGGAGACAGCAGTGAAATCCTGTTGTCACAGGGTCACCACAGAGGGATGTCAGGCATAAACCTTGTGAGTGTGTCTGCCATCTTCTGATCTGCTCTTCTGTAGGTGCACAGGGGAAAGCAGTTTACTCCAATGGATAAGCAGGGCTGGAGCTAAAAAAAAAGATAAATACAACTGTTAATACAAACTAACCTGAAAGGCCAAGGGTTTCTTTTTGATTTGTATCGTCTCTGCTGATCTGTGACCCACTCTGATCTCTCCCTCTGACCCCTCACCTCTGGCAGTCAGTGGAAAATTAGTCATTCCAAGTAAGGACACAGAC
The DNA here is from genome assembly GCA_013400575.1 of Peucedramus taeniatus. NCBI lineage: Eukaryota > Metazoa > Chordata > Aves > Passeriformes > Fringillidae > Peucedramus > Peucedramus taeniatus. The sequence goes on from WBNO01031257.1 coordinate 121,808, forward strand.
CCTGGGTCTGTGGTCTGTGCTGGTTTCCTTAGGATCAGGGCACTGTAATCCCCTGCAGCACATGCTGCAGCTCACGGTGCTCCTCCAACTGGCCATCCATCTTCCATGGTTCCTCAGCAGAAAGGCAATTTGCTGAAGGGTACTCCTGTCAGAAGAATTCTTGTCATAGAGTGGGTGGGTGGGTATGTAAGTTGTCCAAAATTGGCTGCCTGCTTTTGCCTCATTTTTCCTAATGGGCAGCTCAGCTTTGCAAGTTTTCTTCTCCAGTGCTGCCGGAAGGGTGAGTCACTGTCCATGAGTCGCACGCAGAGCTCCAGAAATTTTGTTCTGTCTGTGACTGAGCCTGGCTGGCCCAAACACAGCTGGGACCATATGACTGGTTTCTTGCTAAACCGGAAGTTAACCTCATCAGAAGGCTCAATCAACAAATGCTGACTGCATTTCCTCAGAATCTGCCCTGGTCCCATGGGAGGGACAACAGGGACATGGAATTGAAATGGATGGCTTGCTCCCACTGCAGTGTCTCCTTATTTGCAATTCAATTCAACAGAAGATGGAGAAGGCTGCTGAGCTGCCTGTGAAAGGGTCAGGGGGTTCAGAAGCAGCAGGAAAGGAATGGAGGCAGGGTACAAGCAGCAGAAGAACCAACATTATTCCTCTTCATTCCACAGTAAATGCTCTGCTCTTGGGGCAGAAGAGAGAGCACACCTCTGACTGAATTACCAGCAGGACTAGAAGAATAAGGAAATGCTGGGTTGCTGACACCCATACTATTTCACAGACATACATGTGGCTCAAACTGGTGGTAACACCAGCTTACAGTCAGAAAACCTTTGCCCCAGAGGTACTGAAAACAACTTATTTCACTTGTGTTCATACCTTTGTTCTACTATCCTCAAAGCACCCAAAGCTTTCCATGTCACAGCCAAAGACAAAGCAAGTGTGTTTATTAAAGCATGAGAGACTGTTGATTTCTGTATGAGTTACAAGGGGCTAGAGAGACCTGCAGAGATACAGAAACATATACCAAAGTGTGCTAGGAGACCATGGTGACTTCCTCTTTGCCTCTAATCCCTTGAGAGGATGAGGTATTGCTGTAGGTAGCACTGCCTAATTGCTTGCATGAATTACATTATGATGAGAGCAATCCAGTCAGACAAGAAGACCTGAAAAACTTGTGGATTAAACACCTTAATTTAACCACCAAAATGTATACAATTTTTAGTAAGCAAGATCGCCTTCTGCAGTTTTGATTTGTCCTTATCACTAGTCCCAAGAAGTCATGGCAATCTAAAGCAGTCTGTCACATGAGCTCATACAGTCCTATTCCATATCCATGGTGACAAAGACATGGCTGCAGGTAGTCAGCTCCAAGCCTGTGCTAAACTGCATAGTGAGGACTTTCAAAATCCTGCCCTTTTGTTCAGATATGTGTCTCTGGATGATGCAGGGCAGTTGGAGGATGTGGCTCCATGCCTGATGTTGGGATGGACTTCAGGCAAGATAATACAGATGGATCTTTCTGTCCTTCACAGCTGAATCTTCCCCAGGTCCATTTCTCCATTTCTTTCTCACTCCTAGATCATGTATGAACACAAAATTATTTCAGGAAAGGAGGAAAAGGAATCATAGGACTTGTCTTTCTCCAGTTGTTTATTCTTACAATTTCCCCAAACAGCAGCAGTCTTGCACCCAAACACATGCCTATTGTATTCACTTCCTCTAGCAAAACTGGTGTACTTTTTATGCTTTTATCTTCAGAGCTTTGCAAGGCTAAGGCTTGATTTCTTCACCACTCCTTATTGTGAGCCTCCTTCATAGAGCAGATTGTAAATTGTTGCTTAGACTTCTACTGAGATAACAATTCCTGAGTAACCTAATTCCATGGACCTCTCCTAGCCTACCACACTTCTTCTTAAAGGCCAAAAAAGGCAAAATGTTATTTCTCTTCTAGTATGCACTTATTTACCTACTTCTAGTGTATTCCATGGCAGACTCTACCCAAATATTTAGCGGGTAAGTTTAACCTGTATCAGAAGACCATTTAGGCAAGACAGATACCTTCACTGAAGATCAAGGGCAAAACCAGGGCCTCCTTCATTCTTTTCTATTCATCAGGATTTAACTCATCTTTTCAGAGTATTCTGGCTCAGGCAGCTTCAGCAAAGTACAAATTCCAGCTGCTCTGATCTCATGGATTTAAAACTCAACTATTTCCATTTTCATGGCTACATGTTTCCTGTACTTTGAACTTGCTTTGAACTTTGGACTTGAACAAACTTAGGAACTTCCAGTCATAATCAGTGAGATTTCGTGTAGGCGAAAAAAAGAAGAAAAGAAATAAAGATGTTCTCTATGGATCAGACATAAAATCAGCCTTGGGTTCAGTGAGAAAGGTCAGATGAGCTTCCTAATGAGCCCAACCTGAGTTTTAGGCTTGTACCAACAGCTGAAACTAGTCAAATTTCACTCCATTTCAGGTTTCATTTCAGATGTTTCATTCACTTCTAGACCTCACCATTTTCAACATATATAATTTGGTTATTACTCTTGATTTGGAGAGTAGATATAAATCATATCCGAGGAGAAGGTGGCCAGACCAATAAATCTCTCCTCTGGTACTGAACTTTGACAAGGTTATTTTTTTCCAGTGTGCTGAGGTTGTTTCAGTTGGATGTAAAGTCACAGATGTGCACATGGTAAACCTGTTTCAGCCACCCTGAATGGAGGGCCCCTGGCTTCATGGAGGTTGCTGTAGGTGTCCACAAGAACTGGGGCCACCTGCAGGGCAATACCTTGTCCTCTCTATCTTCTGCCCCATACATAAAACGTGCTGCTTTTTGGGCAGCAGCACATCCACCCCCTGAGAGCCTGTGGAGCTACAGAGCTCTGCCTTAATGGGTGATATGATAGTCTGACCTCATTTTCCTGTGACCACCTGAACAGGACACAGGACTGGACTTGCACTCACACTGTGAGAGGCCCATGGTTGTCTGAGGCCAGTAGCATTCCAAGCATCCACCCTTCCTGAATGCTGTCCTTTCTGCTTGGCCTGCAGAAAGCAAGAAAAGCCCCAAAGCTGCTTTCCCTCACTGTTTCTTCCTTACACCACCTTGACAGAATCAGTGAGGGTATTTATCTCCTTTCCTTACAAAGAGTATTGCATGTGATCATGTATTATTATCATATTGTAAAGCTTTCATACCTTGTCAGTGATTTCTCATGGGCAGTTCTTTGCAGCACTGACTCCTTCTCTCTTTCTTCATGGCCAGCTGACTCCTTCCTGTCCCTAGCACGGCCACCTAACCCTTACTATTCCTCACAGTACATACCAGCCCTTACTGCTCCTCTCACAACCACCTGACCCTTCCTCCTCACAGCACAGCCAACAAACTCCAACTCCCTTCTCAAGGGGCTAACCCACTCCTATAACACCCACCCTTATTGGCTATAGCTGTGACCTATTAAGGACAGACCCTAATTAGACATAGCTGTGACCTACCTTGGTAATTGGTACAGCTGCAACTCCTTAGGGCTGAGATTGCCTTCAGCACTATCTCTATTCTCTTCCATTCCATCCTCCCACAATCACGTGAGTTGCATCTGTTTAGTTTAAACCTGGATGACACTTACGAAGTAGAGAGGTTGAAATCAGTAATGCTTCTCTGATATACTTCAATAGGAGGGATGGAGAAGGCATGAGTGTATCACAACAAAAGGAACGCCAAGGCTTAGCCCAGTGCAGCTTCATGACCAGTGCCCCATCCATGGAAGTGTTCATGGAAAGGTTGGATAGGGTTTTGAGCACCCTGGTCTAGTAGAAGGTGTCCCTGCCCATGGCAGCAGGGTCAGAACTAGATGGTCTTTAAGGATCCTTCCCACCCAAGCCATTCTATGATTCAGTTCTCCTGTCCAGACCCCATGTGCAAACCAAGCTGGGTTCCACTGTGTCCCTACAGGCTGCAGCAGGCACCCAGAAAGATGTGGTGTGATCTCTGACCATGGACATACTGACAGCTTGCCTGGATGAGGTGCTGAGCATCCTGCTCTGCCTGGCCCTGCCCTGCTGAGGAGGTGGGTCTAGAGACCTCCAGAGATCAACCACATCCTTTATTCTCTCACTCAGCAATCTTTCAAGTTGTTTCACCAATACATTTTTGGGCAGAAAGACAGAAGTGGAATGCAAATTACTCATTCTAAACACATAAAAATATATAAATGTATTAAAAATAGAACATTTCTCCCATATAACAGCCTCTAATCCTTATTAGAGAAGAGAATATGAACTCTATTTTAGCTGATGGTGTGGCATGCCCCTTCCACTTATACAAATCAGGTAAAAATATTCAACAAAGTCTCACGTCTACCTTTTTTCCTTTCTAATACTCTTTAGCTACTTCAAAACAACTCAGATATACTGTGGGTCTAAAGTTCAGCTCCAACTCAGATATTATTAGGATCATCTACTAACTAAGAGGTCTGCTACAGAAAAGGTGAAGGAATTGGAAAGAAAAAAATTCCAATTAAAAATAGGAAGTGTGGAGTACAAAGGGAGATTGTGAAATGGTGGCAAGTGAGTGTAAGAAAGACAAGCAGAGACTGTCAAATAAGCAGCAGGAATGCAAAAAGATGGAGATTTTAATTAAAAAAACATGATAACTAAAGCTAGTCAGAAGCAATTGTATTTTTCTCTGGAAATATTTTTACAACAATATGAATTGCTAGGGTTTGGGTTTGGTTTTTTTCCCTAGAGGCTTGCTATAACAAAAAAAGAACTTTCATCAAACACAAAAGTGTTTTCAGTACAAACAGGAAAAATACCTTTTGAGATTTTTCTCTTTTTTTCTTTTAAGTAAGTACAATATAAAATATTAATTATATAATTGTAACTACATCTTCCATATTATTTTCCATGGAAAAGAGTTTCAGACACCTCATGGAGTAATATGCAAGGTGATGGCAGCTTGGCTGCTGTCGAACCATTATATTTCCAGCACTGGTATTTCAGATGGGATTGTAAGAATTTTACACATGCCTCATATTCTTCGTGAGAAAAACTACACCACAAGCAAATTATTAGGAAGAAATAACTTCATATCTCAAAAGATAATTGCAGAGATCTCCAAAACTAAAAATGAGAGATTACCATTCTTCCTCCTGTTCTTTTCCTCCAGTCCAGATAATTCCCAGATTTCACTTCTGTCTTCTGCAGTCATTCATGAAATCTTTCTCTTTACTAAACCCCCAAATGAGCTCTTCCATACACAGCAGACAGGGCAAATAATTCGTCAGCTTGCCCATCTGCAACTCATGATATCATGAGCACCAGGCAGTTTTACAATATAAAATGCTGACTTCTCATTTTTTCCTAATGTAAGGCTATAGATACAGGTAATGATATAAATATTGAATCAGTTCCTCTGCACTATTTGCAAAAGAGCTGCTTTGTGAAACAGAAAATCTTGGGAAACCCCAGGTCCCAGAACACCAGCTTGTCAAAAGCCCCAGCTTGCAATGGTTATTGGTCAAGCAAATGTGTTAACTGGGGTAGGACGGAATACATGAAATTAGGATCTAGCTTCAGCCAGAGTTTCCTGCCTTCACTCCCTATTTCCTGCTCTACTTCTAACATTAGCTTGATTTAAGATTCTGCTATTAAAACACAGGAGCCTAAGGGAATGCCCAGAGCAAATATACAGATTCTTCTCACAGTTTTGCAGTATCATACACCAAAGATGTGCCTCCCATCTTTGCCTATACAAACCTTCATGGAAGCAGTTGCCAGGATTATTCCTGGTTTTTGTTTGTTTGTTTGTTTGTTTTCTGGGCGTTTGTCCTTTCCATGTGGTGTAAGTCAGCTGGAGGAGCTGGTGTCAGGCAGCCAGAAGGGCTTGTGGGGGACTACAAGCAATGTCTCTGGGGACAAGGAGGGAGAGCAGTGGCTTTGCTCCTGCACTTTGTTTCCACATACCTCAGCCTCACTCTCTCCAGCTGCAGCACCATCACTGCGCCACACCCCCTCCCCCCCAGGTCTGCATGGCCCGGAGTGTCCTCTCACGCAATCACACCCTCCCTTACCCAGTCATTTGGTTCTCTGTGCCTCTGCATCTCATTTCCAGCAGGCCTGTGCAGGGAGCTATTGTTGCTGTTTGGCAGATGAGCATGAAGAAGAAAAAAGACAAAATGTTGTAGTAGTCCTGATCTCAGCCAAAATTCAAATGCCTAGGGGACTTTCCTTGCCAAATCAGTGCACAAACAAATAAACAAACTCTCTTTTTTCCCCTATTTGGCTCCAAGAAAACATGTCATTCAATTCAAAAGGAATGCTCCCTTTCCATTTTCAGTAAGTTTAACAGAAACAAACAATGGGAATAAAAGACTGAAGGCAGACATTGCTTTATTCGGCAGTGCAGTGTTAAAAAACACAAAGCACAGAGGGGCAGCTTTCTCCAGCTGATGGGACTGTGAAATATTCATGTTTCCCCATTTTAGGTCTACCTCTTCTGCCATAGGAGGTTCACGTGTAATTTAAGGTACATCTTCACATTTCTCTGCCCAAACCTAATCACTTAGTTCCTAATGATGACTCTATACCTACATTCTTCCCAGTCTGTTAATCCCAAGTTTTTTTCATTATGCGTAGAAGAGTTATTAGTTGAAATGATACTGACATTTGATAAATGTGGGTTAACTGATATTCTAAAGCTCAAATGAAAATCTCAGCCTTAGGGAAAGGGAGCAGCAAAAAACAATCACCTTGGGAGCCTTCAACAATATTAAAACTGGCATCCTGAGGCACTGAAAATGGCTGGGGAGCCAAGCACTGGCAAGAGCAGCATCTCAACCACAGCTCACCAGCACCAAGAGGCTAAAATTCAGGAGGAAACCAAACATTGCTCAGCATAGCAAGACTGCAAGGGTACGTGAGAACCACTTTGTGAGATCTCCAAGTCAGTCACCACAGACCCTGGTGAATCCAAATTTTCTCCAGTTACCCTTCCTGTACCAAGAAAAAAAAGCTGGGTGGAAACTGTCCAGGCAGTGCCAGCTATCTCAGGAGGCAATTTAGCAGCACCAACAGTGCTGCTAAATTGATCTCCCCCACCCCTGGCACAGATCATCGTCTGCCCTGCACATCTAGAGAGGTACATGCTGTGTGACCATTCTTTGCACTGGACTTCAAAAAGCAATGAAATCCATTGCAGTTTTGCTTGTAACTGTTTCATTTCCACATTGTCCCTGTTTCCTGGGATTCTGGCTTTTCTCACTGCACTTTGTTCTTTAATGACTTCTTTCTGGATCTTAAAAATAGCAGTAATTACAGGAAAGGTTCTGTTAGGCTATTCTAAATAAATGAAGGCCCTTTAAAAAGAGCTGTTGTGAAAATGAAATAAAAGTATCATCTGCCTTGCTGTCCACACCCTATGCTTTCTAAAGGTGTTTTAGCCAACCTGCAGTATCAACTTTCTGTATAAAAGAGACTTTACCATGACCGAATCTGGCCATGTCAAATTATGTAATCCACAAGATTTGGTTTCTTCCCTCTGCATCCTGAGATCCCCAGGAGTGTGGCAGGAAGGATGTAATGAACTTTAGTGTAAAGTCAAATGCTCTTTTTTGCTTTCCCCATGTGAGTTAAACTGAAAGTCGTTAAGCAGTGTTTCAGCATGCACACAAATACAGCAGGATGCTGAGCTATACTGCCAGTGCTGTATGCAATGGCTGTGTGGGAAGTAATTGAATCAATGAAACCTGTTTGCAGTGCCTGGCCAGCATGTGCAAGGACACTGCCCGAGTTTTGAGAATGAAGGGTGAATGACCGGGAATGCCTGTCCTGTGACCTGTGTGGGTGGAGCAGTGCGACCCTTCAGCTGTGCGAGGTTCAGTGCTTCCCAAATCTAATTTCAAGAAGAGAATTCCTTCAAAAGGAAAAGAGAATTTCATTTTGCAGGACTCAAGTAGTCCCTGAGCTCTTTCCTGATACTGGCAAGCAGGCTGAAATACTGCCAGTAGAATTTTAGCTTGGTTTCTAAGGAAACAGGGCCTTTGTAAGCACACAGGAGTGTGTGCCTCTGTGTGCGTATGTATGTGAGCTTCTCAGATGCCCTTCACCTCCAAAAGCTTTTGAGCTCATTGACTGATTTCAAACCAACTTTGCTGAAGCTATTGAAGGTACAATATTCTTACAAGAGTCCTGAAAATAGGTGATCACATAAAGGCTATGCTGTTCATTCTGCCACAGAAAGGCTAACAGAAGCACTCTTTCCAGACTTCAAAAAATCCAGGATGCTGGATATTGGACTTCGTTATTTCCACAGATCATGAATCTGGTTGTTGTCCCTTGAAGCATTACCCAACAAACAGTGGATTAAGCTCCATCCAAAGCCCCTTCTAAGATAGCCACTGAACCCGCACTGGATGCAAACTGATGCTGGCAAAGGGACTATAGGCATAAACTTGATAAAGCCCTACATTGTTAGTGTATTATGTTTTGCAAGGAGCACAGGGGCCGAGCACGCACTTGAGTCTCAGATGAGTGTGCTTCACGCTGTAGTACGTGTGGAGTATTTGGCCAAAGCACCTAAAGTCCCCCAACTTGGTTGCTTTTACTGTTGCCTTTCTTCTTTGTGCTGACTCTGCTCTCTAAATGTAGCCAGGGAGTGTCTCTAGGAGAGAGGGAATGGAGGGCGCCAATGAAGCGGAGATGTACTTAATGCAGACGCCATTAATAAATCACTGATAGTTAAGATATAGATTGGGTGATGGGTGGCAGATGGGAAGGAGGAATGTCAAATTGCTTTTCTCATATAGATTATTGGATTAACAAGGAAGCAGCGGGCATGTGGCAAACCAGTGTAACAAATTACTATCATAAAAAAAAAGAGAGCTCATTGCAGGCTGGTAATAATGCCATGTTGGCCATTAGCTCTCTGGAGAGGTACTTAGAGCACAACATCCGTCTTCTGGAAAAGAGACGGCCACTGCAACACCAGAGTGAAGGAGGCCCCCATTTGCTTCTCCTTCCCCCTGCCTCTGACATTAGAGCCCCTGCTGTTGAAGCAGGGTGGCCCACAGCAGCTGTAATGAATAATCACCATAGCTTTTAATAAACACTGCTAATTATTCCTCCCCCACCCATGACCAGGTATTTGCATTCCCCTGCACCAACACAGACAATATTGGCATGACATCAGTAGGCAAGCAACAAACTTGCAAATTGACTCTGTTCTTGGGTCCCAATCCTGCTCTGTCTGAAGCCAATGAGTAAAATCCCATTTTCGTGCAACAAAAACAGATGAAGTCTTCATTTTCCTGCTGCTCCTGCCACCAAGCATGTGTGCCTACCTACACTGAAAGAATTATGTGCTATTGTGCTGCAAATAATGGTCCCTGATACTCATTGGAATAAACCTCAGGCTGGCTTTAGTGCCTTCTGCCAGAGTCCTCATTGCCTCCTACCAGCAACTAGGTATTCCTGTGTGCAGAGAGCAAACACAGCAGGGCTGTGGGCTACAGGTGTTATGCTGTTAGCAAGTATATCTCCTAAAATTAATAAATTAGCAGTGGGGCAGCTGTGAAAGTCCCATGCTGAGAAAAGAAGGAATGAGTAGCATAGTATGGCATATGTAACATAGCCCAGACAATCTATTTTGGTCACTAGTAAGTTATTTATGGGTTCAGACACTTGGTCTCACAGACTTCCATTTCAGCTTAGGCTGGGTAAAATCATGTTTTTCTTCCCTCCCCAGGTATGTCTCCACATTTAGGTTTTGGACACCCTGCCTTGATATGTAGGAGGCTGCAACCCTCTCCCTCCAGCTGCCCCAGCCCAGCAAAGCTCCTCATCCCCCAGCTGCTCACACAGGCTCCCTCCCTCCAAGGAATGCAGCCAGTCTGACTTAAGAAAACAGAAACTGATTTTGAGACCTGAAGTATTTTTCTTAGCCTTGAAACGTGCTAGAGCAATAGGGCTGGCACAAATATGCAGGGAAGCCTTCCTCTCACTCGAGTGCCTTTCTCCTGTGAGCAGGGAACACTGCTGCTGCAGCAGAATCCAGCTGCTGCCAGTCCTGGGTCCTCACCCCCAGTGAAGCCTGCATGCCTTTCAGAGCACAGGCAGCAAGGTGTGCGTGGCAGGCTGCAAGGCAGAGCCCACCTTGTGCATAAAATCATAGGTAAACACATAACCACGCATGATATTTTAGCAGGTATGTGCTGCAAAGCCTAGCGAAGGCTGCCCAGCTGGTATTTGACTTGGAGGTGGTTTTCTCTGAACCCTGTGCTCCTCCTGACTCATGTGTGTGATGAACCAGGGTTAGAGCAGAGTAAGGAGCAGATTCCCTCCTGTGGCCCCTTTCTGGTGCTTCAGACCCAATGCCAAGCTCCAGCATGAGCCTCTCCTGTGCCATCCCTGAGTTTCCATCCTCACTCCTTCCTGCTGGCCTGACCTCAGCCTCCCCTTTCCCTCTTCTCCTCTGCCAGCTCCCAGTTCCATGTGAGGTCACTGTCCCTTGGTCTCTGCCTGTTTGTTCCACTCCTCTTTCAAACTAGGTCTTTGCCCAGGCAGCTGAGCTCTCCAAAAGCCTCGTAATTTCATTTAGCTGCTGACCCTTCAGCTCCAGGCTGATTTTGGCCCGAAGCCTTGGAGACTAGGACACAGAAAGGCAAGAAACCTTAGGAAGTCTGAAGAGAGTGGTTTTCTAGTTTCAGTGGTCAACCTCCACATCAGAAAAACCACAGGTACTGTTGGTCCTCAAAGGTCATTTCCTTGAGACTGGGACGTCACCAGTGCCTTGTTGGTGCCACCCAAATCCTATACCAGGTCTGTGATCAATCAGCTTCTGCTTCCAGGGTGGTGATCTGGCGCTTCCCACACACACAGAATTAAAACCCCATTAGAGACAAAGTGCATGCGTTCCTCCATGTGCCCATTTGTGCGGACACTTAATGTCTCAGGACTGGTGGCACCGGGCTGGGACTGTCATTACAGTCACGCCACAGCCCACCACAGGCGCCAAGGGCTACACTCTCCATGGAAACTCTAATCTCTGTGAAATGGGATCTTGGTTTGTTTTTGTTTCAAGAAACCCACAAAAAATAGCTGAGAGATCGCAGAGCTAGATAGAAAGCTTTAAGGCAAGAACGCCAACATCTTGTCACATAGACTGCCCCTAGCCCTGTTACCCAAACACTCAAGCTGACTTTTAGGGTTTGTTTCTGAAGACACAAGTTATTTATGATTTCCACCCACCTCTCAACATGCACTTTTGTCTGTTGTCTCTCCTTTGTCAGTTAAAAAAAAAAAAAAAAAAAGATAAAAATGGAGGGCAATTTCATCACCTACACATTTTTTCCTATATAATTTATCCTGGACGAATGAATAGAAATTATGGAAGTGGTTTAAATGTACAGTGGAGAAGCTGTTTGTCCATCATATGCTTAAAGGAAAAAAACAGCAACACCACCCACTGATTATGCAGTCAGTATTATGACTTTACATATGCTTTTGCATGGAATGAATTCTGGAATGATAGTATCATTGTATACCAGTTGAGGATTCATTTTCTGGCTAATGTACAGCTCAGATCATTACTCACAAAGCACAGCTCTGGCCTGGCTTTCTCACTAAGCTGTAATAACAAAGTTTGAGGGTGCTAAATTTCCACACAGCATTTCACTGCCTTCATTGTGGCACTGATGCCACAATTTCAGGGAGGGATGGAATAACAAATGCTCGATTTCCAACTTCCTGTCCAGTCCATCAGGGTAGAGCTTCATGTCCAGTCTGTCCAAGCAGCTGCACATCTGCAAAGCACTGGGCACTTTCAGATCCCTGTCCTGGGAGCCAGACTTGCCCCGCAGCTGTAGTCACCTCCTGTTAACCAGCACAGCAAGGACATCACAGGACTAGGTGCTCTCAACAACCAACATCAGGCTGTGGTCTGGGCTGGTAAAGTGCTGAAGTGCTAAACTAGGCCTGATTTAAAGGAATAAAAAAGCCCAAACCCTAAAAGACACAGAAAATGTCCCAATTTGGTTCTCCAAAAGAAATAAGGGTATTTTTCAATGAGGAAATGTTCCTGCTTTGAGTGTCTTTATGGTGTATGGCCTCCTGAGTTACAGGCCAGTGCAACATGGCCAGTGTACAACACAGAGCAGCACACATTCCATGAGAAACAGCAAGGGCCACTATAAACTTTTGATTTATGAGATTAAATAAAATGTGTTTATCAAGCCAGTGAGGTGCATCTAAAGATAAGAAATTTTGCCAAGTGTAAAAGAAGTCCATCTTCTAACACCCTGGCAGGTTTCAAATAAAGATTTCAGCAGCAACATTTGGCAAAAGAAAAAGAACTCCAGCTTCTCTAGGCATCCTTTGAAGGCTGTTTGTCGATCTGTGGACCATGGGCTGTCCTGGCCCTCTCAGGCCACTGGGACAGGTGGTCCCAGGCCTTCTCTGTATCTATTAAAGTGCCAGGTGCACCTGCAGGATTTAAAGCATATAGGTCTTTGTGCAGGAAGCTAATCTCTTGAATTTTATCAATTAATTAACTAGATGCCAACTGGAGAGTACAGGTGTTTGGCAGTTTCATGAGACACACACCAAAGAGGCAGCAGCTGCTGTTGTATTACCTGAAAGTGCCAAATGTTCCTGACTTTCAGCCCAGCACAGAGGGCTGTACTGGGGGTGACCCAAATGCTGTGACTCTCTGTGCTGCAATGAGATTTTGGTCAGCTTTAGCTGTAGAGGAGGCTCAAGTCTCAAACTGATGAGTCCCAGCAGATCTAGCCATTGGATTTAGGATGTTGTGGTCCCAGCTGTGTTTCTGCCTGAGGTCTGACATGACAGCAGGGATGTTCCATGGGACTTGTGCCAGTGTCTCTGCTCCCATGGTGCTGGTAAACCCAGGGAGAAGCAGTCAAGAAAGCAGCATGACTGGCAGTGTGTGGCAGCAGCAAAGGTCACAGCCCCCATCTGCACCAGACCCAAAATCAGGGTGCATCAGAGGGGTTATATTGTGGTGAGGCAAAGGAGGAAAAGGATCACTCATGCTCCACAAACTAACACAAAGGTCTGAAAGATGACAAAGCATCCCCATATCTGATCCCCAGCCCTGCCAGGGCTGCACCTTTGAAGCAGATGTTGGCAGCCCACGAAAGTGAAATGGCTGGGAATGGATCTAAATGCCACAGTCCTTGTAGCTTCATGTCCAGAAAATAAGCAGCCAGGACTGACTTCAGGTGAAAAAAAATATCCAAGTTTTAACACAAACAGCCTCCCTTCTCTGAGGCCCCTCTCCCTTTCCCTTCTCTGTCTTGCCTTGGTTTTATGGTGGGGGTTCTGGTCTGCAGGTGGGAGGTAGCTGCTGGGTACTCCAAACTGGAAGCAGTTCAGGATCTCTTCCCAGTCCTCTGTCCTAGGCCACCATCTATGTCCTAGTCAGAGTTTTAAGAGGAAAGAGTTTGAAGGTGGTGGAACAGGGATAATTGGAGATGTCCATTGCCCTGCCACGAGCACAGGACAGCAAAGGCCACAGCTGAGGGGAGGCAGTGGTGAGACCCTGAGAGGATATTCAGTGAGCATCCAGGCTTGATTTTTCAGTGGATGCTTAAGATTACAATGCATCCAGCTCCTGTAAATCTCCTCTGAAAACCAATACCTCCTGCAGGGATGAGATCTAGCATGCACCCACTGAGTTTGTCTGCAAGAGCTACAGCGTGCCTGATGCAGGCACAGGGATGACAGAACAGCAGGGTTCCCTGGTGAGCCACTGGAGCTGTGAACAGACAGAAAGGTCTCCCCCCCCCCAGCTGATTATCATGCTCCAGGAAGGTTTTGCATGTGCAAGATATCTGTAAGGCCTGCTGCCAACTTTTTGTCAAAGCACTGATTTCTCGTGATGTGAGTTACTGCTTTCTTCTAGTAATTATTGATAATGCTCTTGGATGAATTACAGACATTTAAAAATGAATTAGACTGTATGTGTGTCTGTCTCTCCCGTCCCGTTTCTGTTTCCCCACCACAGAATCTATGGCTTTGAAATGTTGATACATATTCATTACAGCTTCTAAGACTTGAAAGGCATAGCTAAAGGGAGAGCTCAGATCAACAAGAATGTGAAAGCAGCAATGAAAGCAGGATCCTGGCTGTAAGCACAGTGAGTAAGCAGCATTTGAGCAGTCAGCACAAGGGGCAAGGTACCAGGTCTGAATCCTGGTCCTGGTTCTGCTGCTACCTCTGATGGCTGCAGACAGGACCTTGTGTCCTGTCTCCCTTGGCCCCAGCACTGACGTGGTGATGCTTACCAGCATCTGAAGCGTTATATACCTTAAATGCAATCTCAAGTGACAAATTAATCCAGACATCACCTTTCCTGCCATTTCCACTTGACAAAGCAATGAATACAATGAGAAATTCTTTGGGGAAAAAAAAAAAAAAAGAGCCCTGAGAATGTACCAAAACCACAGGTGAGAGCATCCTGTGCTTGTGGTGTTGGAGCAGAATCCCAGTGGCAGATGGTGCTCACACACTTTTGTACAGGCAGGAACACGCTGGCACATGTGCTCCATGCTTCCACAGAGACACTCTTTGTTCTGTCTTGTTTTGAAGAGTTCCCAACACAGAAGTTCAAACAACTTTGGATGTCTCTTCCATACCTGTTCCTATAGTCTGGGATGCAGTGAGAAAAGGCACATGAAAGATGATTGTGCTAGGGCTGCTGCAGTGGTGCAGTTGTGAAGAGAAGCAAACCCTCTTTGTACCAGTGGGGTGGCAGGGTGTCAACAGTTTCATCTGGCTCTCTTTTCTCCTTTTCCACTGCAGCACCCTAGGTGAATTTCTTTGATGTGAAGGTATGTCTAGCACCAGAAGGCATTTGGCTGGTGGTCTTCATTCAGGGCAAGACAGAAAATGATATTTGGTAGGAATTCAGTCATTGATCTGGAAAAAAAACCTCCCAAATGAATTTTAACTACAGAGAAGTTTTGAATTTTAGCAATCTGGCATTTTTTTTCAATAAAATCAGTGCAGCTGGAGAATTCCCAAGCAGGCATGGCTGTGACCTCTAAGCAGTTCTGCCTCTCCTTGGCACAGCTTCACAATGTAAAACTGTTGCATTTGGGACATCTTCAAGCTCTTGTGTGAAGGCACATTCACCTGTTAAAACTCTGTCTAAATTACTCATTTACTGCCTTTACAGTCAAGGCACCACCTGCATTTTTTTTAAATTTCTGCCTGAGAATCACTTTATGCTTGTGTTAAATGCCAGGCTGGTGAAAAGTTTCATATTAACAGCAAAAGGCCTCAACACAGAGCAGGCTGAGTACTAGCACTGCTTGAATAAGGTTTTTCTTTACAGAGTCTGATGCTAATGTGTCTCCAATATTATCCCCAGAGATGAGAGGCTTGCTTTCACTTCCTAGCCTCTCTGCCAGGCTTGCCAGTGAAAGAGGGAGACAGTTTCCAGCAGTGATGGTATTTCTGACATGCACTGATCAAGAAGGAACTGGACTGGGACTAAGTTCATTTCATATTGGCTGACAGCCAGTCAGCACGTGGTAGAAATTTGCAGTTCCTGCTGGTGTGGGACCTGGATTCATATTGGCAAACTCCACATGAAAAGGCTGTCTAACCCATTACTAAACTGTTGATGCCAAGACATTTCTCTGTCTCCTGTGAGGATTCATTTATTAGTCTTTCTGATGAATAGCCCTTGATATAAAATAGTCGGGGATAAAAAGGTACAAAATAGAAAAAAGCATATACAGGAAGCATAGCTCTCTGTTTCTTGATGCACAAAGATCTGTCTCTGGAAATATGCAGGCTGGATAAGGGATGCCATTAGATTTACAAAGGAGACCTTCTTTTCTCCCTTACACAAAGGTCACATCTGGAACATAGGCTCAAGTCATCACGTGTGAAGAGGGATGCAAAGCAGGTTTCCAGGAACCCTAACCAGCTGCAGTCCCCAGGGATGCTCTGTGAGGATGAGTAGGGACTTATTGTAGTCGAAGCGAGAGCCCCTCCTTCCCCTGGTGCACACAGAAGGGAGGTCACATTAGCAAACAATCCTCAGATAATCAAACACAAGTCTTACACAAGAGTGTCTGGGCTGAGCACTTTGCCATCCATGGCAAAGCACAGGGTATGAATTAATACTCTGACTCACCTTATCATAAGTGAGTCAGAGCATAAGTAGGAAACTAAGTAAACCCAGCAGAAATTGTGTCAGCCCCAAGCTCTGCTTTCTCTTGGGTTTCTTTTGGGGTTTTTCCTCTGCCACTGCCATGCAGCTCCCTCTTCCCAGGGTAGAGGTGGCAAGATCCACTTGCTAACATGGATCAGGCAGAAGGCACAGGCCAGGCACTTGTCAGCATAAGCCAACTTAGTACCATGGGTCCGATGTCTCTGTCCCAACTTTACATTGGGAGAGAGCATGGCCAACTGTGGTGTTAGATAAGCTATGAAATGTGTTGCTTAATTTACATGCACTTGACACTGTGGAGGGCATTGAAGGGCTGTTCCTTAAGCTGTTCAAGAAGTAGCAGCTGGAGTAAAAGACCAATAGCTTGGGGAGTCAGCCCTGCTACCCAGTTGATTGGATGCCTTAGGGAAACACCACCCCAGGTGAGGCACAGAACAAGTATTTCCCCTTTACTGGAAGGGATGGCCCAAGTGCTGCTAGAAACTCTCCTTTCTGTGGTCATGCAATGATCTAACTTCATAAACCAGCACAAGTAAATCAGGCTTTGGCTTTGGCTTACAGTGATGGCTCTGTTTGATGGCCAGGATTGTTGTTTGATGACTGACTACTTTAACGTGGCCTTCATCAGCACCTTTCTCCCAAGATGAGGAGAGTGTCAGAAAGATATCAGCAGTGGTTTAGGGGTAGCTGGATGCTGCTGTTCTGAATTTAATAGCAGGACAGCCTCCATTCACATAAGCTGCTGTGGGGCAGACACAAGGACTGTAGTTCTCATGACACCAGTGTATGGTCTCCTCACAAGCAAACCTATCATGTCTATCACGTAACTTTCTAAGGGTGGATGAGACTCCAAGTGGGCTGCATATTGCCCTCTGGTAACAGGCTACCTGGTCTCATGCTGTCTCTGTCTGTCATCTCCCTTAGCCAGGCCACTCAGGAGAACAAACCACAACTAAAAGCTTGGAGAGTAGAAGGACACATAATGCTGGGAGTTGTTTCAACCAGCAAGCCAAGATCTTTCATAAGGTCTGCAGTTTGAGAAAATCTGTCTCTAAAAGGACAAGAGGTTTCTGTGGACTCAGCCAGGGGATTCCAGCTTAATGGCATGCCAAGCTCTGCAGCTGCAGTGGACTGTCACCAGCCTAACAGACCAAGGCTGGTATAGATGAAGGCCCACACAGAGCACAGTGCAGGATACCAGAAGACTTGATTCAGTCTTAAAACCACAGCTTGTTGCTGATATTAGAAGAAGTGATGGGCACATTAAGGATGGGGGAGCAAACTCCAGGTCATCAATAACAGGTCTAGTAATTGCAGGCTATGTATTAAAGGAGCTAGATGTTATGGGCACTGTGGTACTATATCAGCGTGGGCAAAGAGAGGTGTCTTGGGGAGGAGTAAAATAAATCCATATTAAAGGAGTTCATTGCCCATGCCAGAGTGTATGCATATGTCAGAGCCTAGATTTGTGCTGCTGGCTGCCTTCCCAAACCAATGCACAACACAGCCAGAGGGAAACAACAAAATCTATTTCCCTGAGATTCTGGAAAGGGAAACAAATTTTTCCTCAGAAGGGAAAGTCCAGCATGTTTTTTTCTACCTGTTCAGTAAGCCACAGAACCAGCAAAGACAGCAATCTTTTCCCTTGGACAGTCTCTTCCTCCTTTCACTGACAATGTCTGCTTGTGGCAGGCTGAGGTTTAGAGCCTCATCTGAGCTGAGGGACAAAATGCTCCACTGCTTCTTCTTGATAGCACCTCATTTCATCTGTGCAAGAGAAGAACAGGAGGTGTCTGAGCTGGAGCTGCCTTCAGCCACAGAAGCTGAGTGGAGTCTCACACTCTGTGCATGCACAGGTAGGCACACCAACACTATCACCACCCCCAGCCTCAGGAGGCCACAAGTTCATCCCTCCTGGCAAGGGCTGTGCTCTTAATGTGTGTCAGAGGATGCCAGTCCTCTGCATGTCCCTCCTGCCATTCCACCTCTGGCACATGGAAAACTGCTTTACTGGCCAGGAAGTACTCTGTAGGAATAGCTATGGTTGCAAACCTTCTTCATCACTTAATGCCTCATGTTCCTGTGATTGCAGCTACTTGAGGCACATGAGTGACCTTGGCTGTTTCAGATTTTAGTGAGATGCATGAAGGAGCCTTTAAGCTATGCCCACAGCTCTCCTTCTTCATAATCCAAAACAGGTCTCCTTTCTTCTTTGGGGTGATTAGAAAACTGATCTGTTAATTTATCCTTATCTGTTCTTTAATTCATCTATATATGTAACAGCTGTATCTTTGAATTGCTAACACAAGATCAGTTATCATTACACCAAAGAAAAAGTGTAGGGGTTCATTCCTATTCTTACTTTTTAAAATCAGACAAAGAATTCTTATAATGACTGGCTTTGGGCAAAAAAAGTCATCAGCAAAGAAGCAGAGGAGTGTGACTATCTATCTATCTATCTATCTATCTATCTATCTATCTATCTATCTATCTCTGTGTGTGTGTGTGTCTGTGCATGTGTGTAGAGTGTCTCTGAAAAACAAACCCTTCTGTATGCTAATTTTTCCCTTTGAGTTTCCAAGACAACAGTGGTTTCACTCAGTGCTGTCCCCATATAACTCCCTGGTTCTCCCTCTTCAGAGGTGACTGCATGGTTTGTAAGGACACTATTTTTTTCTCAATTTCTGTAATTTTTCCATATATTTCTAATCATCCATACTGAACTATCCTACCCCTGGTATCTGTGGCTAAGGTTTGATCCTGAGGAGAGCATCACCCACTCTGGTGCAATGGCTACACGTGTATATTCTTTCCTCATGTTGCATGTGGAGTCACTTATCCCATTTTCAAATGAGCTATCTCATTTGACTGTGGGGTGGAAGTAGGTCCATGGGAAGATTCTGTGCTGTCACACTCTGAAGATCACCCCTTAACCTGAGAAACCTTTTGTCTGGTATGACTTGTTCTGCATCTGTATCCAAAGGCATTCAGAGGCATGAGCTTTCCTCATTAAATTTGCACTCCAGGAAACATATCAGTAACAGGTAGCAGTTGTGCCCACTGCATGTAGTAGGATTTAGCTACATTTTCCCTAGTTGGCAGCCACTCAATAGATGTCATTTTTGCATAAGCAGGTAGCAGAAGTCATATCAATTCATTTTTCCACTCCCAGCACTTATGCTCTGCAGTTTGGAGTTTCCTGGTAATGCAGCTATGCAAGGGAAGCCTGCAAAAGTAATGCAGCAGTGCCTATTTCTTTTCCCATTTTCCACTGGGCACAGTCCTTCTAGAGGCTGAAGTGATCACTCACTGTGAAACAAACCTGAAGGATTGTCTTGCTGCTCCCTTCATGAGAAAGTTGTTCTCCAGCCCTGGGATCTCACCTATGGGAACACTTTCAAAATTTTCAAACTGTACTCTTCCCTATTCATTTCCACTGAGAGCATCAGTCCAGCTCCTCTCTTCCTTGGCTGAAAACTCAAGTCATTTTTCAGTTGCATCACTGCCTTCTCCCATGTATCTCTATTTCTGTCCCACAGCAAATATTGCCATGAAAAACCTTGATTAGTAGAGTCTAGGAAACTGCAGCAGGACAGTACAGATTTCTAAATACTGCTGAGAAGTAGTGGCTCAGACTGTGATTTGAAGGAGGCTTCTTCTCCACTAACTAAAAGTTCTCATTCCTTACCAGTCCAGAAGATCAAACTTGCTCTCTACCTAATAGGACATGAGTGTGGTGGCATATAAACAAGTGCTTATAAAAGCAGCGTGGTTCCTGGGGTGGTACAGAGAAACACAAAAAGAGAACTGAATAGCTGCATAACCTATGAAAAAGCTGTGAATCAGGTGTTCCTGTTTATCTTTTTTCCAGACTGAATTTTTCTGCTTTTAAAATAAAAAGCAGCAGTAAGACAAATCCCACACCCAGGCTTGGTTTAGAGCAGTTTGTATTTGGTGCATTCAGAAACTTACTCAAGTTTGATAGGGGCATGTGCAGTTCCGAGAAATACCCTGGAAAATGGATTCTCCCCTCCAGAAAGTTGGAGAAAATGCTCATATTTATTGTTGAGGTAAAGTAAACACAAATATAAATGTTCCATGACATTGTGCAAAGTTTGTGTATAGCTGTAGAGGTGGAAGTATGCTATGAAGCACTGCTGGCCTGCACTGGTCTGCCCATTGACTTCTTGTAGGATATAGGGCAAAGTGTGTTTCAGAGCTCCATCCCTGAAATGCATGGGACAAGACACAGGAAACCTGAAAGTTGTATTTTTAAAATCTGTTGAGATCTTCTGTAGAATTTTTTAAAAATGGACAAAACATTTTTTAATCTAAGTTTTATTGCTCCAGGTGAGTAGAAATACTGAGAGGATGAAGAGAACAGATCTATTGTGACATTCAGATTTCATTCTGATCTTGAACTTGGCACACATATCTTTGATTTTTAAAGTCATTGACTTTAAAAACTATTTTATTTCTATATAAACTATTTTGGGAACCTGTGTTGCCTTTAACAAGGTTCAAGGAGAGCAAGATTTTGGACAACAACGCATACAGGTAAACGCAGATGCCCCTTTCCGTCAGACACTTCAATTATGACAGAGAATTTTATTTATTCTTCTCAAAAGAAAAGAAAAAAATCCTAAAGGTAGCTAGTGTCACACCACAAACAAAGGAGCTTGGTAATCAGGTGTCCTTAGCTATATTGTGGCCTTGGCCACTACAGAAAATCACTCTGGCAGCCTCCATCACCCTAAGAGATCCTTGATCTTCTAGCACAATAAGCAGGTTATTATAGCTCTCCACTGTTCCTGCAGAATAGCAAACAATCAGATCAGCTAAGAAGCAGCCTGTACTCCTTCAGTTCCCAGAAGTGCAAGATTAACAGCAAAATGCCTTTGTCTACAGGAGCATGCCTTAGGATCACACATCAAAAACATGTGCTTTAACCTAACTTTGATTATGTGCATTTATAAAGTAAAGGGAATCAAATACAGAGGAAAGAGGCAAATAATAGCAAATAGGATTTTTTTTTTTTTTTAATTGAGCAATAGAGAAAAAAAAACCTCAATCAATCTGCAGCATTATTGCACAGCATGGACCGAACTGTTGAAAACTGCTAATGGAAGCAGTCATCCTTGACTTGTCCAGGAATAGCTGAGGAGATCACAAAGGTGACAGCTTGATTCTCAGCTTTTGACAAACAACACAGCACTAGCTATTTACCTAAGATAAAAAAAACTGTGTGTGAAAAGCCCCTTCCCAAAGAGGGCAAATCCAAATCCACAGACATTCCTCCATGAAGACAAGTCGTACCTGCTTCCTACAGCACACGACTTTGTGTGGAGCATGAGGATTTACTGAGCATTCCCTTAAGTAGTATCAAAGTCAGTTTTCATATGTCAGGCTCAAATTTTAAGAGAGCTAAAGATTTTTACATAGCTCTTTAAAGCATTTTTTTTAGTTCAAAAGCAGATTAAGCTGCCCTATAGATATGACAAAGGATGTGTTTTGGCTGCATTTTGTCTAATCACACTTCAGAGGAGGGTCAGGCACAACCGCAGTCCTCTGTCAGTTCTGTTCACACCTGACTGTCACTAGCAAGTGCAAAGGTCTTTAACAACACCATCAGGCAAGGGAGGAAGCAATGCAGAGTGCAAAATGGCTCACTTGCAGCTCCATGTACAACTGGCAGCCCCAAGAAAGAAGCATGTGCTTGTTGAGTGATCCTGAATTTACTACTATGGATTAACGTATTTTTTCCCTTACTCTTGCAATAGCTCTCTGTGGGATTTACAACATCATGTGAAGGCCCCTTTTATAAGCTGCTGCCTGCAATAGCTGAAACAGTGAAAATCACCAAAGACAAGCTGAGTTCTGGCTCAGAATTTTAATGCATTTTACAGGTGGGATTTTATATTTGAAGCAGATTTTTGTAGTCCATATTCAGAAATCGTAGTTAAAGCTTTCACCCATATAAACCCAGCAGTGTCATCTTTTATGCTAAACTTCAGCTCATGTCAAAAATTCTGATGTGATAATTACACATCAAGTTGACATAAGAAATTATGATCAGCTATCCTCG
The DNA here is from genome assembly GCA_013400575.1 of Peucedramus taeniatus. Taxonomy (NCBI): domain Eukaryota; kingdom Metazoa; phylum Chordata; class Aves; order Passeriformes; family Fringillidae; genus Peucedramus; species Peucedramus taeniatus. Next base: position 144,098 of record WBNO01031257.1, read on the forward strand.
GTTACATCAGAGGTGCATCTAGCCAGGACCCTTCAGTCCATCACTAAAGGGAAGAAATTACTTGGAAGGTGCTTGTTCATAAGAAACCAAAAATAAAATGTATATCTGGTATATCCAGAAAACCTCGAAAATTCCCTCCAACACACTGCAACCAGATTTTCATAGCCATTGTTGATGTCTCTATAACCCTGTGTAGGTTTCCCTTCTCTAAATCTCACAGTCCAGAGCCCTCTAAAGCCTACATGAGCAAGCATATAGCACCTACAACATCTGCAGCAGAGATTGCCACATGTGAACCACATATTCCAAGAACCACTTCCTTTTCATGGCTCTGTTTCAGCTGTAACTAATTCAGTGGCCCTGCTTCTCGCACCAGTGAGCAACAATTCTCCGTGCCATTAGTAAGAGCACAGAAAGGGCCCTGGCTCACCTCTGGGCACAGTTGTCTAGTAGGTACAGAAAGCCACTAACCATCCACATGCATCCCAAGAACAGGAGCTCACTTAAATTCTGAGTCACATCCAAGTCCAAGAGGTGTGAACGTTATGAAAGGGTAGAGTCAGGATATCTGGGTCCTGGCTGCTGGTCTAGTTCATGGCAATTCTTGACCATCCTTGTGGCCTGACACTACTTATTTAAGCCCCTTTGCCATCCTGCCCAACCCTGGCAGGGACCCAGTGTCCCAAGGCCCAAGGCCATTGCAGCAAGGGATGTTGGTGCCAGCCACTATCTGTGATGTACTCTGGGGTTACACATGTACCTTAAACTCCATTGTATGCTTCAAAATCAAAGGCCCCAAAGATATTTGCCTTGTCCCCTATCTCTTTCAGCTCTAACATGCTCTTCGTTTGTGCTGAAGGATGTTCACTCAGAGCCTGGAGGGAGGATGTCCTAGGCAGGCATGTCACTGGAAAACAAAGCGGAAGCAGGACACATCTCATGTTAGGAAATAACAAGAAGGGTGGTGCAAATGCTTCAGTTGGCTCCAAGGCTGAGTAAAATAAGCTGAGGGCTGAGCAGTGAACACCCCTCTCTCTCCATCTCTATTCTCAGATCAGCACAACAGGATCCAGTACCTACAGTTCTGGAATAATTCTAAGCCAAATTTCAGGCGTGATGTAGGAAGGAGTTATGGTCAGATGTGCTGAAGAAGCAAGATAAACCTTAGCCTATGAAACTCATTTTATTCTCCCTGATATCACTTCTGCCCCATTAACCTCAGGGTAAAGTCAGGATAAGGCAATTGCTTGTTGGAAAAGGGGAAAAGATAGCATTCTCTCACAAAAACATCAGCTGCACCCACACATACTCACAAACACACAGAGCATCTACTTAAAAGGAGGGAGCACTGTGAAAAGTCAGCAATCTGTACTCATTTTCTGCCCTCAGGACCATAGGGAAAAAAAGCTCATTGAGTGTTCCCCCTGCCCCAGAGCAGGGTCAGTGCTTGTATAAACTTTCCCTAATGATTGTCCGACTATTCTGAAAATTCTCTGGTGCTGGCAATTCCTGTGGTATTCCTAGGCCATATTATCCTGACGTCACAGAAATTTTTGTCAGCCTAAAAACTTGTCCAAGTGTTTAGCCTAAGTCTCCTTTACTGCAATTTAAACTCAGTATTCCTTTTTATACTCTCAGTGGAAAAGAAGACTATTTAATTTCCTTTGTCTTAGTAGCAATTTCCTATATATTTAAAGACTTGTTTTCCTACTGCTTCCCTCTAGAGCCAGTCTTCTTTAGCCCAAACAACCACAAATCTTTGTGTTTTCCCTCACAGGTTGTGTTTTCTAGACCTCAAATCATTTTTATTCCTCGCCCCTGCTGTTCCCACCAAATAGCCTGTGTCTTTCCACACTGGCTTTCCAGTGCTTCAGAAAGGCTGTACCCCCACAGAGCAGACCATGGCCTCTTACATGTCTCTTTTTTAGAGCCTGAAATTATGTCTGATATCTGCCCTTTTTTTTTTATTTTTTTGGAAGTATGGCATTTACAGAATACACATAAGGATCTTCAGATCTTACTGCATAGGATAAATAGTTCATATTTTAAGAGGAAGAGGGGACAAAGTATAAAGACCAAGTAGGAAGAAAGGCAGAGCTTGGAGATTTATTTCTTGATCTCAGGAAATAATTATCTCCTTGTATAATTTTCTGGCATAAATAGAAAACATTGTGTGGTGTTTTGAACACTGCATTGTATTTTGGAGGCTGAAAACCAGGCAGAGATTGACAACATTAGAGAGAAGCTCATTGATGAACAATAAAAATGGTTAAGAAGAGAGAGAAAAATTAAAAAGAAAGTAATTCCCTATAATTTAATCAAGTGATAATTTCAGGAGAGGATTAAAGGCTTACACAAGCCTTAAAGATGGAAACACGAGCAATGCAATGATTTAGACTATTAAATGGAGCAAGCAGATGGTCATAAGAGAATGCATTGACATGAAATTAATGAAAATACCACTTCAGAGTAACCTGGGAGAGCAGGATTTTCTAGGCAGTGGAATAATGTCCAGAAAAGGTGGCTGAAATGTCACCGTTTACAGCATTTGAAGCCAGGCTGGACAAAAGAAAGAGTCAGTGGACAGGAACGGAAAGGTCACTGGGGCAATTAGGGCTGGATCATTTTCTCTGGGGTCTACCATTCCTGTTTAAAAAAAAAAAAAAAGACCTCCATACTACATCTTCAGCCCAGCTGATGGGGAGTTCATACAATAGATTTTGGGGGTGTCATGGTAAGGAAGGAGACTAATCTGTAGCCCCACGACATGAGCAAGAATCCCTCTTCTGACTTTGGTAGAATTAGGGAAAACCCAGAGAAAATTGTCTCATGAGACAAAAATCTCCTAAGGCAGATGGCAGCTTTTGTGTTATGTCAAACCTTGTCACAGACAAGAAGAATTTGCTATTGATACATCAGCAGCTGAGTAGAGCAAATGTGACAGGAAAAAGGCAGGTGAACTTTTTTCTCTACTTTTGCTGAATCATTTATTTCCTGTGAGCCGCATTTTCTGGGATGCCAAAATAATCAGCAAATTCAAGCTGAATTTGCTGAATAATTTCACATGAAATAAGACTAAGGGGAAAGAGGCTGTGTCAGTAGGGGGAAGAGTGGTACACTTCCAGTTTTTACTGGTAAGCTCATCTCCTACACAGGACAGTAAGGGAAGCCTGGGTGCACTGAAGTGCTAGGGCAGGAGCAGCCAGCCACCCTCCTTCCCCAACAGCTTTCCCTTGGCACTGACAAAGCATCATCCTTGGGTTTGAACCCACATTGCTTCCACTTCTAAAGAGAAGGGCTTAGTCATCAGACTGAGCTACCCTGAACTAGGCTACTGCTGGTCTTCCTGGCTGAGGCTGTTCCACTTTGCACTGACACGCAGAGGAGGAGAGAAATAAAATTTTTTTGTCGCTTGGCCCTCATGTGACAAAGTTCTCAGCAGCAATGAGAACATTAAGTATTCTTGATTTCTCACAGCTGGCTCTTGCACTTGCACCATCACACTGTGAACCAGGGCAGGGAAGCAGAGACCTGGCTTAAAAATAACCTGCCAGAAGATAAACTGTGTTTTAAAAGGCCCATAGATTTTTCGATGTGCTTCCTAACCCAGCTGCCCAGAGACCTGTGCCATCACAAGCAGGAATGGGGGAAAAAAGATAACAGAAGATAAAAATAAGACTCTACCAAAGATATGGGGGAAGAGGTATTGCTGTTTCACCACCCAGAAAAAGAAGTTTAACCATGGGAATTATAAGGCAAAGTTATAGGAACTCCGGAAACGTGATGACAGAAAAATGTATGGTCCAGCAGGCAGGTGTAAAAAAATAAGACGTTGTCCCCTCACACCAAGAGCCCTGATGATAGGGGCTGGTGCTGGAAGAGGGTGATGGATATCACCAGCAATTAGGTATTACACATTTATATTCCTTTTACAGCTGAGCAAATGGTCTAGTCTCCTTTCAGCTTCTGCAGCCTTCTACCAAAATTCAGTGTGACCTCCCCCAGTCCAAGTGAAGTGCTTTTTTGGTAAGAGTGACAAGGAAAATTAGTATTTCCTGAGGAAAACCCCAATCCCTGCTGCTTTGTGTTATATTTTTATATATGCAGGCTCACGTGCATAGTCCTCATCTCCTGACCTGCAGTAAAGACTGAGTTAAAAGTCACAGCTGGCAGTCAGGGGTGGCAGCCCTTCAGAGACAGGCCAAGCCAAACTGTATTAAAGCAGAGCACAGAGCACCACCTGTCAAATGTTATCACACTCATCTTCCTGGAGAAAGGCCGGGCTTCATAACTCACATCAGGTGGTGGCTCTCGGGTCCTGTACACTTACACCCTGAGCAAGTGAGCTGGTTTCGTTTTTGTCACAGGTGTTTTATTTTTTTTGCAAGAACCACTGGAGTAAAATGCTGTTAGCACATCAGCAGGCTTGTCACTCCCTCCCTGTCACATCAGTCAGAGTCTCTGTGGACCCAGGCTGCCTTGCCATGCATCTCAGAACAAGAACAGCAAGTTCCTTCCCCTTCCATGGCTCATCCCCATTGTGAATGAGTTATTCTACTGCAGCTGAAGGCAGGCAGGGGACAGGAGCCACTGAGCCCCACCATGAAGAGGAGAAGCTGGAGGTGTTGCAGGACAAGGGGGTCAGTGAAGCCACATCTTTCATTATGTCTGGGTTTGCAATCAAGGCTGATTCCAGACAGTATAGTTAATCTATGCTCCCTGAATCTCAGCTGGAAGAAAGTGGGTTAGCTTTACTCACTTGACTGAAGCCGTGGCAATTTACCCTTGCTGAGCATCTGACTCTTATCCTGGCCATCAGTTACGTCATGTGTTTCAGCATATAGTACAAAAGCATCATTTTTCAAGCTGACCAGGCATCAAACATGGCTCTTTGGATGAAGAGAAGCAGCAGAGATGAATCCAGGAAGAACCATTTCAATGTGCTGTGAGAAACAGGGGGAAAAGAAAACCCCGTGTGACCTCATGTATAAAACATCCCCCATCTCCCACCCCAGCATCAGCAGCTGAGGCACCTTTCCAGCCAGCACAGCAGGCAGCTCCCTCAGTGAGGGCAAGCCAGCCTCAATCCTGGCTGTGGCAGAGAGATGATAAACAGTACTGCAGGGCACACTGCAGGGAACATGGGAGGTTGTAAATTAAGGTCTTCCTAATTAGAAAGTAGTCAGAAGCACACAAGCACACACAGATTGCTGGTCTGGGGTAAGCTGCTCTTCTACAGGTTACAGTAATGCTAAAAGGCAAAGCATCACAAAGGAGATGGCAAAGGACGGAGCAGTGGATGAAGCAGCAGGTGCTCGCACAGCACTGCCAGCTGCAGAAAGTCATGAGTAAGGGCCAAGGAAGAGGCCAGAGTCAGAAAAAGACAGAAATATAATGGCAAATGCTGTTGAAATTACAGGAGCAATTCTGAACTGCGACAAAGATTATTAGAAAATGAGGGAAGATGTCAGGATATGAGGATATTGTGCCTAGAAAGTCCACGTCTGGGACTCTGTGAAATATAAATGTGCAATCATCAGGTAAGAAAGAAGAAAGTTTTCAGTGTCCTGCAGAAATCCCTGCAGAAAAGGACAAAGAAGTGGAATTATGGAGATCCTATGGTTCCTAGCTGGAGGTGCAGTGCTAAACCAAACTCAACACCCTAGCAGGGCTGGGGAGGAGGGATGCACACACTTTTGTGGAATTAAAAAAAAAAAAAAAAAGGCAACTTTAGCTGCAAAAGTGAAGATATATCTAAATGTTCTAGTGGAGAAAGAAGAGTGTCCTCCCCAGACATCCTTCTTGGGAATGCTGTGAGTCGCTGTGATGCTACAGTGAGGACTCAGATGCAAAGAGAAGAGAGTAAAGCAAAATCTCTCAGGGGAAATGGCAGGGATCCTCTGACAGAAAACTGGCTTGGATAAAGCATTCAAAAGTGCTCGATAGAAAAAGACCAAATAGGACCTAATATTCTCTTAATGAGGCAATTTAACAGCCTGTTATTCTATGTCCTCTGCATTGTGCTCTCCCAGCCTAGAAGTTCAAAGGGTTGTCACAACAGGCCCTCAAAGGATGGGTTTTTTAATGAGTGGGATTTCTTAGGGACTCAGTATGGGGCAAATTTGCTGAAGAGAAGAGGAAAAAGGAAGACATAGGATACGCTGAAAAATTGGTCATCAAGCTGGGTAATTCACTGAGCTATATTGCTGCCTACTGTAAAGCAGCACTAAAAGCAGTGACGTTCTCCCATAGGCCGTGGTCAGTTCTGGTTTAAGAGCAGATGAGATCCAAATTTAGTTTGACATCTTCAGCAAAGGGACTTTGGAGGGTTTCATCTGTTCTGCTCCCCCATGAGCAAATGTTTCCTCACCATGAAAGTGCTATAACGCTTTTCCAGTGTAACTTGAAGGGAAGACCTGAATTCAATTAACTGGCAGAGAAAATGTTCTCTCTCTCCCCTGCTCTCTCCCTCTCTCCTATTTCCTTAAGACAGTGTCTGTCCTTACTGTTGAAGGTCACCCACAGAATGTGAGTCAGGGGGAAGGTACAGAGCAAGGGAGGCTCACACTGTGGTGCTGCCACCTCGGCAACCTCCACAAACATCAATTGTGCAGAAAACAGTAACTGCTTTAAATAGGTTAAAAAATAAAGCCTGGTTATTTAATTTAGCAGACATGATAGGTGGGTCAATATCTATCACGCTGTCCCCATCTTTCTTCCCCACCCCTCAGGTCTGTAAGGGCAGAGGTTTAAGTCCCAGCTGAGAAAACAGGGCATGCTTCATTTAGTAGCACTGCAGCAGGGCTGCTGGGGAAGTCATGCTTCTGATGAGACATTAAATCAAGGTAAGCACTAATCTCATGGACATCACTGCTTAAGAAGCACAGGAAGAAAAAAATCATAAAATTTTCATGGCTCTTGTGCTTTGACCCTCACTACAGTGTGTTTCAAAATGTGTGTGGGATGGGAAGCATCAAGTTTTCCGACTGCCTGCTTATGATTCTTTTAATATCATTTGCTCTAGAGGAGATTTATTGTGTAGACAGGAGTTCTGTTAAACAAAATCTCCATCAACAAGAGCAAGTAGACATTATCCCAAAACCCTATTAAGCATTCAAACGACCAGACCACCCTCTTTTGTTCTTTGCAGCCCTCACTCCTTTCCTACTTGCCTTACAACCCCCTCTTTCCTCCTGCTGCCCCAGCACTTGTGTCTCCCCAGTGCCATGCCTCAGCCATCATCAGCCATTTGTCCTAGGTGGTTGATTTCAAATCCTACTAGAAGGTCTTCAGCTCAGGTCAGGCTGAACCTGCACATCTGAGCAACAACTTACTGCTTTTAGGAGGAAGAAACAACACAGAAAACAGCTGCAGTATTTCAGCCTATTCTCCTTTCTTTACCTACCACCCCCAAACCCTCTCCCTACACAGGCATGATTTTCTCTTTGAAACAATCTTGATGCACCTGGTAATTGCTGGATCCTGAGACTAATGTCTCAACAAGAATTACCTTGTTTTTCCATGCTTTACGCTGATTCTTGTTTATTAAAATTGCTGCTCTGTGAGAGAGACTGAGCTGTCCCAAAGACATACAAGGAGGGCAAGTATTTACTGCCACCAATGTCCTTACAAAGGCTTCATCACTTTCTTTTAGGTGTGAACAAAGAGAGCAGAGGCTAGCAGGTTAGATCCTGTCTGGATAAACAAACAACAAATTACTTGGATTGTCCTCTGCAGTTTCCCTTGTTTTCTGTTAAAAAACCCAACCAACCAAATAAACAAAACTCCAAGCACTAATTCAGCCCTATTTTTATGTTTTGTTACAGGTTCCAGGCAAGAAATCACATCCAGAAAATTCTGTAACTGATCATGCCAAAAATAGAGATGTAAACATTACAATATTTAGTCCTACACTTCATTTAGTCTTAGATCCAAGGGACTTTTCCAGCCTTTGCTGCCCCTAGTGTGGTCCTCCTCTCACTTTGATGCCAGCAGGTGTCATAGTCAAAATGTACAACGCAGACATGATCACTGGAATGAGCACCAGTTGCACTGGGAAGGAGTGACCTGTGATTTCCTAGCGGGATGAAGAACCCAAATCCAGATCCAATCTGTCCCTTGGGCATGGCTGCAAGATGGAGGTAAGCTACCCCACAGTGTCCTACATCTGAGCCAGGTACGTGTGCAGTGACAGGGCACAGGTGCTGCTCTGGCCATCAGGGGGGACAAAGGTCCACGTGTGACAGCGCAGGCACAGCTGTGGCCTCTGGCAAGCACCACCCCAGTGATGGGCACTTTCTTCTAGGGAGGCAGGCAAAAGGGCCACTTCCCCTCATTTTGCCTCCACCACGGGGAATTAACAGACACAGCTAAAGCCAGAGCTGCTGAGTTCATTAGACTTAATCCAGGGATGAGTTTCTCTCTGCATGCCAAGCAAGTCATTGCACATATTTAAACGTTCCCTTTGACTAAGTCTCTTCACAACTCCCAGTCTCCCTAAACTCCTTGGATGGGCCATATTAACCTCTGAAGAGCCTTAGATTTGTTCTTGGAGCCCTTCCATCTGCTTTTAGCACTTTCCAGCCTCACAAACTGCTCATGCAGAAGCCCTGCACTTGCTATTTTCCGAGTCCCAAGAATTCTCTTCCTGAAATACCACAGGTACATCCACTTCCTGAGAGACTCTCTGCTGGAGCCCTCACAGCTCTCACCTTAAGTCAGCTCTTTTATTCCCTTTTAACTTAACCTGCAGGGGACCTTCATGTGTACATGTCAGGGACTTTGAGATATCTTCCTCCCTTCTGGACCTCTCCAAAATTTTCATTCTCATGTCTGTGTGTCCCCCCTCCCGCATCTGTTTAAGGTTGCTTTATATTCATCAGCTCCACGCAAAAATTTTCTCCACGACTTGTGTTACTAACTTACCCTTAATAAGGCTTCTGTCCTCACCTCATCTAAGACAGGCAAACAAGAATCACCCTGGACACTCTCCCATTGCAGAATGCGGCTGATTTCTTTAGCAACATTCTTTATCCTTTGTATCTGCCACTTTTAATTCCTTCCCAGATTCACTGCTACTTGCAGTGAAATTATCTCCCATCTTTATGGTGAATTTCTTTTTCCTTCCTTCAGTCACCCTAGTTTCTCTGAAGGTCTGTTCCAGGACATACAACTGTGTCCCTGTGTCCTAGTGCAAAATGGTGTCCAGAAGAACCAGAATGTCAGGCAGGAGAGAGCCCAGTGGGATTCTCTGACAAGTTGGAAAAAGCACAGGGAAAGTTTATGAAACCCCTGAGAAGCCTTGGGAGCTTTAAGCATCTCTCCAGTGACTCCTTCTGCCTGACTGAGCAGTCAGACATTTTACTCAGGAAAAGCACTGATCGATTCCCTTGGGATCCATGCCCAGGAATCTCAGTACAGGGGTTTGGCTCTGTAGGTCCAAGGGTACACACACATGTAGAATTCACAAGCCTCTTCCTTCCCACCTGCCCCTGCCAGAAGATACCATGAAATTACTTTGGCTGGATTATTTACTGCTGCAGAAGCCTTTTCTCCAAGGTTCGCCACGGCAAACTTTTTATACACTCCTCCTTCCCTGCATTTATCCGCCCCTTTGGGACGCCGCTGCCTCTGAGGTATTACGTGTGTGAGTGAATGGCTTTGCACAGATGACAGCACTGAATGCGAGCAAGTGTCTTCACGCAGCTTCGCATGACGTGAGCCCGTTCTGCCCGTGCCTGTGCAGGCGCGCTCTCGGAAACAAAAGCCCAGGCAGCCGAGCGTCCCCCCTCTCGTCCTAGAGCGGGCACACCCACGCTCCGCTGCGCGGCTCTCTGCCGGCAGCTCCTCTCCCATTCACATTCGTAGCCATGCTCACGGACACGCTCCCTGCACACAGATCCGCTCCTCTCCTCACGGGCACACCCACTCCCTCATACGCGCCCTGTCTTTGTCTTGCCTTTCACAGCCACAGACGCTCTTCATCTCAGAACCGCCACACCCCACTCCACCGGCCCCCCCTGCCAACAGATCTTCAGCTCCCGAGACGAAAGGAGCTTTTCCTACCTACGAAGAAAGGTTACTGCTCACTTTTAAAAATAAATTTCAATTTTTTTAAAATCTTTTCTGATGAGCCACAGAAGGGCAGAGGCTAGGGTCGCCTTATGCTGCAGACACTGTGCCCGTGCTGAGGCAGTCCAGAGCGCTTTTACCCTGCTGAATAGCAGCAGATCCTTTGGTGAAGGATCAGGATCGCCCTTCATTAAGGGAATAATAAAACAGCCCCAAAGCTCCGTCACTGCACTGCAGCAAGGAGTGAGGAAAATCGGGATTAGGAGCCCTTTTCCGCTACGAGAGAAAAAATGTGCCGGCATTGCCTCCCAAGGGCTGCGGATGCGGTTGCCGTAGCAACAGTTCATCTGAGTCAGAACTATTAAGGATCACCATGGCAACAAGTGTCTCAGTTGCCATTTCCAGAGATCTGACTGAGTTTGGACTGGAACCATCACACCACAGGAAAGGAGCAGGGTGGGAACCATCGCACGGCGGGTCCGGGGCGGGGGCAACTGCTCTGAGCCCTCGGAGCCACACTCGCCTCCGGGCACCTCCTCCCACATCCCGAGACCCCTGCCCCGCCATCGCCAGGTTCGGTGGAGCCACAGCGTTGGTGCTACGGCCTCGGCGCTCCAATTGCAACCTGCTGATGTCGTGCCCAAGATGGGGCAGAGACTGGGTTCAGGGAGGGTGCGGTGAGCTGACATCCCCTGCAAAGCCTCGCGAATAAGCAGATTTTTTAACCCGTGAACTCCAGACAAAGGAGGAAACAAAGCTCCCTGCTGTCTGCCGGCTCTCACCCTCCCCTTCGCGCAGGAGCCTTCATGCTCCTGTGAATATTGAGCGGAGACAGAAGCCCGGAGGGATTTGCATTTCACACTTGCCAGCAAATGAGCAACGGGAAGATCACACCGAGACCCCGGCACGGTGCTATTACCAATATGTGCACTAGTCATCCACTCACTGCAGAGCCTGAAATTGCTCCTTTCTCTCCTGCTCTGTGGAGAGGGAGCAGGCGCTGCCTCAGCGGTCACGATGCCAGCGCCGTGGGAAGGCAGGCGCCCGCGGTCCTGCTCTCGGCAGGGCTGCGCAGAGCGGCGCAGCGGATTGCGGCTTGGCAGGGCAGCCCTTCGGGGTGCGAGCCGTGTGGACGCTCAGACACGCAGCGACGTGCGGAGAATGGCTCCGCGCTCCGCGCAGCCAGGGCGGGGGCACTGCTGCACAGGCTGCCGCTTCAGCCAGCCTGCAGAGAGAGGCACTCTGGAAACGCACGCAGAGCTTTTAGCACCACCGGATATCCCTGTGGGGAGTTAGGTGAGGGGCACAGACTCCGGCCTGCAGATGAGGAAAGGAAGCAGTTCTCTTCCTTACTATGTCCAAAGGGGTTCTCACCACTCTGCGACCATCAGAGATGCTGGCAACACAGCTCTCACAGAAAATACATGAAAATCTCATTTCTTAGTCCATGCACAGTATTAAGCACATTTAAGTACCCGGAGTTTGCCTGCCCTGTCTTTCTTTCTCAACACTGTCTCTGCTCTACCCTCCCCACAAACACAAACCCAATCCCTCCACACACGCCACCTTTACACCAGGGAGTGCTTTTTGTAAAATGTGCTCTTTTTGGAATAGATCAATGATGAGGCAGAGAAGGCATAGTTTTATGTGACAAGGACTGCCCAGGTGTATGGGGTCTGCTACTGGTCCATTAGGCTGATAGGAATGCCTGCACATTCCCACATCCCTCTGGCCTGCATTGAGAACAGATGTCTATTGATAAGGTCTGCTGAAGATCAACCTGCATCCTTCGGAAACCAGATGTGTCAGAGCCAGATGTGACAGTGGGTCCCTAACAACTGTGACAGTGCCCAGTCATCTCTCACTCTGTTCTGAGCCAGGGGGACAAGCACAGCACAGGATGTAGAATGCTGCTTCTTACAGGACCAGGTTTTGTGATCCTGGCACCCCGGTGTCAGATTTTCCCATGTCTTATACAGCTCTGGCTGATTCAATGATCTCTCTCTTCTGCTGCCAGAAAAGAGCAGCAATACTGTTCCACTTCCTCCTCCTTGCATCATCCTACCTCTCTGAGTTTTGGTGTACTACCCTGCCTGTTGCTCTGGCACACCACTGACCCCTAAGAGGCCCAGACACACCTGCTCTGCTAGAAAGGTGACTTTTCTTCTTTTTTCTTTGTGAAAACATTATGTTTCAGGAAACAGGAGGCAGAGTAAGGTGCTTGTTGCTCCCTGTTTGTCACTACTGAACCTGCCTTTACCTTTGAGCTCTTTCAAGCCCAGATGTAAGGCAGCTCCCTGCTGGCAGCCCTCTTGCCTGCAGCTATTGCAATTTGAGAGAGCTATCTTTTGAGATATTTGCCTACTGTGGTAACTAAATTACCAGGACACTGCCAAAGCCATAGCTGCTGTAGATCAGAGCACTGGTTGGAAGAATCAGTAGCAAACACTCTCCTGCCACGAAGACTCCTCTTCCACTCGGAACTTTGCAAATGGGTGAGCAGGGAGCAGTTGATCTCACAGTTGGCACCTGAAATGAAGCAGATCTTTAAGGTCCTTGAATGGCTGCCACCTGCTTTCCCCAAATCAAGATACAGCAGGAACCAAGGTGGGGGTGGGGCTAGCCAGGGCACCCGGGGATTCCCGTCTTTAACACCGTTTGTCTGCTTCTTTCTTCAGCACTATGAGACAGACCAAGCTGCCAATTGCTTCTCCCTGAAATAATGGGAACTTGCTTCTGGGCAAGAAATGCCAGTGTAAAGCTTGCCTTGCTCTACTGCTTCCAAAGAGATGCTTGGCCCCTGCTTCTTCATATTTGTTGATTTTTAATAAAACTTTTTTTTTTTTTCTTTTTTGTGACTGGTGTTTCTTTTTCTTTTAGGAGAAGGGAAGAAGTAGAGAAGAGTTTTAATGAAAAGGTAATGCCCTGGTTTTGCACCCAGCAGCAGTGCCAGGGAGTGAGCAGGGAACTGCGCCATCCCTTCTATTTCTGTAATCATCCTGGCAGGGCTCTAGGCTTGGATTAGGAGTTTACAATCCTTCCCCATCCAGCTTTTTCACATTAATTCATTCATTTTGTCATTAATAGGTGGTGTGCACACCACTGGCAGTAGAGCTGAAGAGTTCCAGACATGTGCAGAGAGTTGGCTTTAGTTCTGTTTTAAAAAAAGCCCCCACCAAAATCTCTGCCTCAAAAAGCCAAGAAAATATATAGCCTTATGATGAGATTTTTCTAAGTAAATAGGTCAGGAGATTTAACAAATGGATCTGAGGCTCCTAAGTCACTTAAGGAAATTTTATTTCATAAAAAATCACTTTCCCTTCAGTAGGGTAGAGGTGAAAGATGTTTTCAGGACAAGAAAGATTTTTCTTCTTCATTTAGCAGTGTGGTGAGTTGACCTTGCTGGACACCAGATGCCCACCAAAGTGGCTGGGTCACACCCCTCCTCAGCTGGACAGGGGGAGAAAAATACAGCAAAAGGCTTGTGGGTTAAGGACAAGGAGAGGCCACTCACTAATTACTGTTACAGGCAAAGCAGGCTCAACTTTGGGAAAATGTATTTAATTTATTTACCAAACAAATCAGAGCAGGGGAGCAGATAATGAAAAAGAACTTTAAAACACCTTAAGTTCACTCCAAATTTTTTTTCCCTCCTCCTCACAGTGGGGCAGGGGCACAGGAATGGGGTTTGCAGATGGTTCAGCACATGTTGATTCTGCTGCTCCTTCCTCCTCACGGGGAGGACTCCTCACACTCTCATCCTGTGCTTGGGGAGTCCCTCCCACAGGCTGGAGTTTTTCAGTAACTGCTCCAGTGTGGGTCTCCACCTATGAGGTGCAGTCCTTCAGGAGCAGGCTGCTCCAGTGTGAGTTCTCATGGCATCCCAATTCCTGCCAGCAAACCTGCTTCAGCTTGGGCTCCTCTCTGTGTGAGGTCTCAGGTCCTAGCAGGAGCCTGCTCCAGCCTGGGCTCCCCACGAGGTCATGGCCTCCTCTGGGCATCCACCTGCTCCTCTGTGGGGTCCTCTAGGGGCTGCAGGTGAATATCTGGTCCGCCAGGGATGTCCATGGGCTGCAGGGGAGTCTCTGTTCCAGTACCTGCAGCACCTCCTCCCCCATCTCCTTTACTCATCCTGGTGTCTTTCACAGAGTTGTTTCTCTCACAGATTCTCACTCCTCCTTTCCAGCTGCTGTTGCACAGCAATTTTCCCTCTCTTAAAGATGTTACCCCAGCGTTTTACCGCCGTCACTGATGAGCTCAGCTTTGACTGATGGTGGGTCCATCTTGGTGCTGGCTGGCGTTGGCTCCACTGGACACAGAGGAGGCTTCTAACATCTTCTCACAGAAGCCACTCCTGTAGCCCCCCTCTACCAAAGCCTTGCTACACAAACTCAGTAGAGTTACTGTGTTATCATTCATCCTGAGGGTGAACATACCTATTTAGTTGATCCAAGGCCATTCACTTTTTGTCTGAGATTTCATCTCAGGTAATCTTTTTCCTGACAGTTCTGTGTCCAGAAGTAATACAAAAAGCTGTTCACATCATTCTCTACAGATCAGTGCATATGTGCTGACGTAACTGACCTATAAAACATCATCTTCTTCAATTTTAATGTGAGAAAGAAAAGGCCAAGCTCTACTCAAAGTTTAAAATCACTTCCTGGGAGATTCAAAGCCAAGCAGCAGGCCTCTTCCACTCTTCAGACAAAAAAGAAGAAATCAGGGTCAAACAGCAACTGAGTGTGGCCCCTCTCCTGCTCCCCTGCTGCAGGTGGCTGTGGCCACACACACAGCCCAAAGTGTGTGACAGGGTAGTGTAGCTTTGTGCAGACATTTGCAATATTGATACAAATATGTGGCAAATTATCCTCCTCTAATGACAAAATAAGGCTACTCTCGCTTATGAGTCACCTGTTTTTTCATATCTATATCCCCATGGGTTTGTTTTCTTGTATTAGAGGAATAACAGCATACCCACTGGCCAGAAAGCCAAGTGCCTCAAAATAGCACTGAGATGGGTCTGACTTGCTCAGAGCCTGCTGCTCCTTCAGTTGTTCCCAGATACTTTTGATGAGCTGGAAAACACTGTGTAGCATCTAGGGGTATAAAAAGCAGTGCAGTTGTCTCCCACCAGGTTTGATATCTGGATCCAGCCTGCAACAGCACAGGGGGCTGGGGGCAGTAGGCATGGCACTTCGTCTTTCCTGCTTTCAGCTGCTTCATCCCAAAAAATGTTTGCCTTGTTCAGCTCCTGAGAAGAAATTAAATACCAGGGGGACCAGCTAGCATTCTCCCCCTCCTCCATGGACACAGCCACTAGAGAAGCAATTTATTTCATGTGCCCATACCAGAACTGAAAGAGGCTGCACAGAGGTTCTGTGCCACGTCTTGGACCTCTCTGCATCCTTGAAGCTCACCCTACCTTCAACTCCTGTTCATCCCAGAACAACTTTATGGGGACATGGAATAACTGCAGCATGAGCCCAAGCCATCTGCATAGATCTGACCCGTTTCTCTCTCCAGTCCTTGCTTAGCCCTATGGAAAACTCTGACAGAGGGATGCTCTTGTCCTCTGTTCAAACTCCTGGGAAGCTATTGTTGGCTCCAGGATTCCCATGTACAAGGATCCCTGCACCACAGCTTCTCAGAATGGACCCTGGGACTACAATGAATCATGACTCTTGGGTGTCAGATTTTTGCTATGAGAGAAGAGAAAGAGAGGGTCAAAAAAAGAGGACTGATCAGTGGATATTTTTGCTGCTGTGGCTGAGTCCTTGTTAAGTATTGACTGAGGCAAGCAAGCTGGAGGATTTTCAAAGGATTTTCCATTCAAATCACTACACAAAAGCTTTATTACCCATCCCAATGCTGTAAAATCTTGTCAGGCTCTATCAAAATCATGACAGTGGCTTAAATCATGAGTTTAAAAATAGAGGTGTTAGTTTCTTATTATTTGAAGGACGGTTTCTGGATCATTAGGTTAAACTGGCATCAAGTTCTTTGTGTTCCTTCATGTTGGAAACTCTAAAAACACTGAAAAAATATTAATAAATCCCCCAAGATCCTCAAATAGGCACATATCTATAGAATATGATCTTTGTGAGAAAAAAAAAAACAACATACACTGTCATAAGAACTCTGCTAAAGCCATGAGAACTGCCAACTTCTTTCTGCTCCTCAAGGGTTTAAAATATACGTTTTATCTGCTCGTGTCTGACAGCAAAAAACACAATGCTGTGGCAAAGCAGCACAAAGGTCAGGTTTACTTCTAGAGGAAAGTAACACTTCCCATTATTTAGGTGTTGGCAGAGACCCCAAAGATGCTGCTGGTAGCCCTGCTATCAACAAACCTCCAAGCTACCATATTGTTTGCACACTGCTTAGGATCCCTCTTTTTAATAGACCCAAAGGATCAGAGCCTGAAGTGTCTGTAGTGGTACTGGGTGAGCTGTGTCCAGACCCAGGAGCAGCACAACCTCTCATGGCAGAATCACAGAGTGCCTTGGGTTGGAAAGGACCTTAAAGATCACCTAGTTCCAACCTCCCTGCCATGAGCAGGGATGTTGCTATGGGCAACGCTGCTTCTCTGCTGTGGGAAGGGGCACCTTCCACTAGGCCAGGTTGCTCAAAGCCCCTCACTGACAAAGCAATGCCCAGGGATGCTGCCTTGGCAGCAGCAGCCAAGCACCCTCCTTTGTGGCACTCCTCGCCTGAGCCAATACAGCAACACGGTTTCAATGCATCAGATCAGTATTTAATCAGAACAAGTTGCACTTGCTTCTGCTCTCCATCACTCCTCATGGCCTTGAGCCACTCATACATGACTTTCTTACAGTCAGCCCTGGAAACCAGCCTTTCCTGTAAGACTAGACAGAAGTGCCATATAGCTGCATCATAGTGGCAGGGAGGGAAGGGAAGGAGGCTGTGGCTGAGGACAGAAAGACACACAGATGGTGAACACCAAGTAGTGACTTTTTGAGTCTACCTGCAGCATTTTTAGCTGTAAAGCCCAGAGGGCTGAATAAGACTCAGAAAAGCCACCAGCTGTGTCAGCAAAGCAAAAACATAGTGACAGTGGTGAATTTCAGCCTGCTGAAATCAGGAGCTCTGTCTCTCACGAGGCCATGGACACCCATGCAGACATTTTAAACCCTGGATACACAGAAGCTGGCTGGCTTCTCTCTTACATCTGTAAGAGAGGGGGACTGGAGCCCCTCCACATAAATTGGGATTTCAGCTCTTGCCTTCTATTGGGCTGTAGTTGGGTCACCCAGTCCTTTGGCTACATTTCCTCCTCCAGGCTGGATGTATCCCATTCAGACTCCCTCAGGCAGCAGTTTCCCTGCCACTGCCCCTCCTGACAAAGCAGCCCTGAGGAAGGATGGCCTGGCATTTTCTGTCCCCAGCAGATGTCAGGCTCACACTTCAGTCTTGAGGGGACATTTTAGGGCTGGGGCTGAACAACCAGGCTCTGGTTAACACATCACCACACAACTTTCCTTCAGAGTGAGGAAACATGAATGCATCCAGGTGCACCAGGCACTTGCTGCTCCTTCACACCAGCCAACACTGGTGCTCAGGTGTTTGTTTATTTTTAACATAGCCCTTTTAGCAATTGAAAATAGAAGACAGTCAGGGAGCAGGTTACCTTTCAAACATAGCTCTCCTGATCTAAGGCAAATCATGCACCCATTGCTGGCTGCCTGGGGTTTGTGTGGGCAGAGATCAGAGACCTGCCACCAGGTTTGGTAAAAGTCAGTGGAGCAGACTGGTGGGGAGACTTCAACGGGTGCCAACAGCTGGTGCAGCTAAAGGAAGGACCCCAGGGAGCTCAGAGACACAAGAAGGGCTGAGATGAGCTGCTAGGGGATGCAAGCACTGGAAAATAAGAAATGCTGAGAGCCAGCTGGGGGAGGTTAATAAAGCCTGCCTGTCAGGGGAACTATCTGACAGGCAGACAGCCAGAGGAGGGGAGAAAACAGCTCACTCGAGTCCATGGACCCATAACTGGGTTATGCAGCTATGTAATCCACTTAAGCTCTAAAACTGTCCTGCTTCCCTCCCCCAGCCTCTACTCTCCTCTTCTGTACCTCTAACATTCAGAAATGTTTCCTCGAAGCTTTGCAGGAAGTCTTGACAGTGGTTCAATTTGATTAGGGCTGGCTGGGGAGTTTTCCCAGAGGATCTCGGGAAGTACAGAGATACAGACCCCGGAGAAACCTGCAGGGTATGGGCGAGCTGAGCTCCTACACTGTCTGCAGCACTGGAGAGACCTGCTCTGTAAGAGGGGCATGCACACCAGCAGAGACACAGGGTGGGTTTTTTTAACCTGCATTAGGAAATACATGGACACTTAATGCAGTTTATTCAAAACAAGCTGTCTTCTCCATTATACGTCGTTCACCCTCAGAGAGATTAGAGAAGCACAAGACACAAAAGGCCTCTTAGATCATCTAGCCCATCACCCCACAAATGAAGATTTAATCCCATTAAGGGCCACTGTTGGCTTTGATGGCTTCAAGATTTGGTCCTAATTGCACAAACACAAGACTGCAGTCTGACAGAGAAGCTTTCTTTCTTACAGGTTATATAATTTCTTTAATTAAAGTGGCTTATCTGCATGCTAATAATTAGAAAAATATTGTCCACTTCTGTTCTCATTTCATTCTGATATCCCGGTGCGCTGGATATAAGCAGGAGGTGAGACGTGTACACACTGTGAGATCAACAATGCACAGGCACATCAAAAAGACAGGTCCTTGCCCATGAGGGGATTATAATCTAATTTATTATACGGATTGCAGCAGAGCATTACAAGAAAAAAAAAAAAAAAAAGTTCATTTTATAGGAAGGATCAGGAATGTAGCATCAAACCCTGATCAAAAAGGGAGGGGTCCACATTGATTTTCACATGCTTTGCATCAGCAGCCTACAATAGCTGAACTCATTGCAGCCTATATACACATTTTGTTTGCTCTCTAATTATTAATTTAGAAAGGACATGCAGTCAGGGAGGGGACTGGATGAGAAATGTCCCTGAGAGCTGTCTGGAAAAAAATGAGCAAGAATGGATTTATGGAATGAGAGGGATAGAGTCCAGAAGGTTGTCTCCTGTAGCCAGGGTGGTGTTGGAGAGGGTGAGAGGGCTGTAAGGAAGAAGAGGACAAGGCTGAATGCATTGACACTGCCAAGGATGCAACCACCAATGGACCACAGGGCAGGAAAATGTGTAAAGAAGCCCCTTAAGAGAAGATCAATATAGAAGCAAAATGCAAAACTCAATGAAGGAATACATAACTGGGGAATCAATCTACCACCCCTGTTTTTTCCTCCTCCTGCATATTGCAGATAGCAACTAAAAGCTCAAAATCTTTGTGCATTGATTAAACTTATTATAAAACAACAGCAAGGATAGGAACAAATTATCAAACTCAACTTGCATTTGCAAGTTTTTAGTGGATAAACACTTTGGTCATCTTTCTTGGTAAAAAAAAAAGTATGCCACCATTGATCAATTCTAATGGCTTTCAATAAAGGCTAATTAAATTATGCTGTAAGATTGGACAGAGCATAAGCCAAGTCCCAAGCATGCCCTAAAGCCAGTCTGAAGGGAAAAGAGAAAGGGAACTTACCCATATGAAGCTACAGGGGATTATTTCACCTACTGCAATCTTTAATATGACTATCAATCAGCCAGGAGGGATGTTTATCCCTGTCTCCCAACATATCATACAAGGGCATTCATTCCCCAGACATGAGCGACTTATGAATTGTTCTTTGAACCAAGATGAGGCCCATCTAGTCACCATCTTAATCAAAATGGAATGCACCACGCAGAAAAATATAACCCAAGGCAAGACAGGAGAGCAAAACAGATTAAATATATGTATAAATATTCATACATAATAAGAGATGGGATTGGAACAAAAGAATAAATCTTAACAAGACCTAAAAGACAACCCAAGAAATGTCTTGGAGTTGCTAATGGGAGAGACAGGTAAATTGTTACTGGCATCTTAACTTCTGCTGAACATCAGTGTAATGAGTAAAGCAAGGAGTGAGAGCCAAGGCCCCAGAAATCAGAACTATCTCTGCTGCCTCACGCTGCTTAAACTACTGAGACATTAAAGGAGACCCTCATCTTTCTTTAAAAAAAAAAAAAATGAAAAAGCATCTGTTCTTCATGTTTGCAGATTAAAAACTTGGAAATACAAAGCAATTGTACCCTAAAGGCAAGTGAAATGAACTCAAACCTTATTATTTCAAAATACATTATTAGCTTAAACTCTGAGGACTGATCTCTGTGGGGACAGTCACAGTCTCTTGTTTTGACAGTGTATAGGACTGAGAAAGAGCTGGTCAGAGGTGGGAACAGGAACACTTCCTTCTGCACAGCACTTAGACCAGGTAAGGAGAAAAGGAGAAGAAAAGATGGAGGTGAGAGACAGGAGAAAGAGACTTTTGTCTTGTTAAATACAGGTGACTGTGACATTTACAATATCCTTAATATTTGTTTTGGCTCTTTTCAGTCTCTTCCACACAGCAATCTACAATCCCCAAAGGGATACTACCCAGAAGATCTGTAGTAGCTTGTATCTATCTGTGTGTGTGACTTCAGATCATTCTTCAGAAGCTTCTATATGCATTCTATTTACTTCCATGCCAATTCTACGACCACATTAGCAAAGATAATACCTTGACTTTGCTGATTGGGAAATCATTGAAACTTTCATTTAAAGAGTGGCATATGAAGAAGCAAAGAATAATATTTTTTAAGCAAAACCAGATTAAAAGTGATGCACCTATTGAGCTTCCTAGTGCAAGCTCTCCTACTTCAAACTGCAAGGAACAGTGGCCATTAGTGGTGCATTGCATATTACACTAGGAAAACGTGCTTGAGACTCAGACTGAGTTATTTTACCGTTCAGTTCATTTTTGTTACCAATCTTTACATTTTAACAGTTCTAACACTAACATCTTCATGTATAAATGGTCAGATCGATGGTTCTAACCCTCAAGTGACAAGCAAGTATTTAAATCACCTTTACTCAAATGTTAATTAATTTTGTTTGTTCCCTTATCTCCTTATGAAATGTGGTATGCAGGAGAGGTTATTAAAATGGGTCTTAGTGGAGGTGTGCACTTAGAATGAATGCAGCTCTTAGTCCACACAAATTTAACATAGGGTCATTAAAGTAACAGAAAAGATGGTCACAACAATCTAAAGAAATCAGCAAGACAAGCTGTTGGGGAAAGTAATATATATTCTTAGAATAGTTGATACAATTAAGAAAGCAATAAAGCTTTCAGGCAAGCAAACTCTTCTTACTGTCCCCCCGTCTCCTGCCTGCAGTATCAGCCAGTCTAATAAAAGATATTGCAACTCCTTACAAGCCTTGCTTCATTTACGGAGAGATGAACTTGTGATCAGGTGAAAAAATGTGACAAGCAGGACTGGCCATGCAAGCAAACCGCATCCTGAATTATTGAAAGGCAACCATGTGGCTGCCACCTGAGCAAACACAGACGAGCAGTGAGAGAGAAAGTCAGAGGAGCAGCATCTATGATCGTCTGCCTTTCAGCCCAGGTGCTTGTCTTTCATTTGTATCCATGTTTATTAGTGGCTTAATAAAAGAGATAGTTAATGTACACAGTCGGACATGCATTGCCTCTGTGCATGGGCTGATTCCCCCTCATTTTCTGCTGTCTGTCATTTAAAACTGGGGATAACAAAATTGAGAATTGGTTAGTATTTGGCCTGTGTTTCTACCCACATCCATGTAAGACCTCAAGATGATGTAAACTGATGGAGAGCCACTAAACTCAGGTGGGTCTGCTGAGTTATGCCAGTGAAGGATCCAGCTTGTTTACTTATCAGCTGCTTATGTATCACATGATGAATTGGTCCTGTACTGACAGCTAATAAAAGATGTATTTATGTAAATGAGAGAGAGCACGCATGCTCTCCAATGTTAGAAAGGATTGTTTGCTCCACAAAATATATCGGTTGAAAGACAGACAGACAGACGTTACATTTGTTTTGAAATATTGGGGCTTCCTGACATGAAAAACAACTCAAGATTTTGTTGGGTTGTTTTTTTTTTTTTGTTGTGGTGTTTTGTTTTGGGTTTTCTTGTTTTTCTTTTAGTTTTTTTTGTTTGTCTGGTTGGTTTTTTGTACAACAAATGCAAACTTGTTATTAAAGCAGAATTTTCATTTGGTGACAAAGTTGTCTTTTCAGGTTCTGCTGGAAAGCATTCAGCTTGGAGAAGGTCTTGGATTCCCAAAGGCTTTTCTGCTGTGGGTTTTTCCCCTTCAAACATGCCAGTTCTTCTAATAAAAGAGACTTTCCCACCTAAAAACCTCACCTCATTCACACCTTGAAACATTCAGCTTATACCAGCTATTCACTAATGATGGTTTATTAGCAGCAAGTGGGTTCTAATATTCACCATCTTCAGATATGTGAGAATTGCATGTGTGTGCTGCAAATACCTGAGAACATTCAAGCTTGCGTTACTCCCCAAAAAAGAAATTACGAATCAGTCACAATTCACAGCTGCAACATAACAATAACTGTTGTTCTTTCATTTTCTGTGACAACTGGAACACTGACAGTGAACAGCAGGACAATGGAGTTGTGTCAACATGCAGGAGGACTTCAGAGTGCTTACACATATGAGTCATCCTGGTCAGTTATGGCACACTAAACCTTTGGCATTACAAGACTTTCTCAGTGGTTTGATTCTCTTTATTTTTGTTTTAATTGCTTCACCCCATCATTTCAGATGGTGTGAAAGGAATGCATTCAATGCTTGCAGAAAAAAAGGGGTTCTCTCAGGATCAGAATGGTCAGATTTTCCCAGGCTTCTCATTTGATTTATTAATTCTTACTCCCTGCCATACATACACACAAACATGCACCTAAAGTCTTCCACTTGTGTTACAGATGAGAAAAATGTTGTCAAGATACAGTAGGAGAAAAGCCTTTGGGATTAGTTTTGGTATGTACATTAACACAAGCATCTTCAGTGTATTTAGAGTTTGACCTCTTCTATATATTCATTCATACACTGCTTGCTCTGTAGTGCCTCTTTCTTTACTACTAGGCACTTTTCCATTATTGTCTTTAACAAAACATTTTGTGTTTCTTCTCATAATTAAAAGAAATACTCATCTCCTTTCCCTGGCGTTTAGGGACTTGAATGAGAAAGTGTCACCCTACTTCTTTTCCCCATTGCTCCTCTGGGTGCACAGTCGTCCTCTCTGAATGCAGTTTAAGATCACTGATTCTGCATTTGGTAAAAATCTGGCAGAATTTGGCATGCTGCACAGGGTGAGGTCATTTGGTAAAGCAGGGAATCCATGGGGATCTGTGGCTGTCTTGTTATTAACCTTTTCCTCCCAGGAACTCTTTTGTTGTTTTAGCTTTTAATCTAACAAATATTTGGAGTACCATTCCTTTTATGGACAGATTATTTTCTCCACTACCCTAATTATTTTGCTACAGCCTCAGAAGGACTTGTAGGGCTGGTGAGTGGGACTGTGCTTTCATTTGCAAGCTGTGTTTCCTGCTTGTTAGAGAGAGCACATCCAGCTCTTTGTGGGCTTAATGGTGGTGAGAAACATTTGCAACATCAGTAGTTTTGCACTGAGGTGTCCTTTCCCCTGTCTTGATAACACACACTCTCCCTCCCACCCATTCACCTCCTGCACTGCTTATCTGTCATATCCAGCTAATAAACTCAAGGCACCTCCTGCCCCGATCATGGCCTTGCATATTTAAGTTATTAGAGGCAGGCACTTGGTGCACACTGGGGCTGTGGTGAAAGCTGCTCACACAAGAAATGCAGCAATCATTCTGTAGCCAATGCTGCCTAGATCACCATCCCACTTTTATTTGAGTCCCCGCCACGGGAAGTATTGAACTGGACTAATGCACAGCAGAAAGTAAATGCTTATTGAATAACTGCTCAAGGTTTATCTAGCCACATATTAAATGATCTTGAATTTGGGGCAGAGATGGGCAAGGCAAGACAACAAAGCAGCAAATGATCTGTCTGACAGGGCTTTGGAGTCGAGCCGCACCAGTCAAGTCTCCGCACTTATGTATGTGTGCTGTGGGGGGAAGAGGGGGGGTGCACAAAGGGTGGGGTAGCCACCAAGGAGAATATATCTGTATGAGCTAATCTGTTTCTCTTGCTTTCCTCCTCCCCTCCCCATCTCCCTTTTCCTGCCTCTCTCTCCTGGGAGATGACTCACACCTGCTCTGCCCTGATACTACCGTTTCCCATCAGGAGCACACAGCCACTCTGAAGTCACCCAAGCTGTTCTGTGTTAGATCCCTACATTGCTTACATCTGCTCTTTGGTGTGCAGGATTCAAACACTGTGATGGGCAGCATGCCTGTAACTCAGCAAAGACTCCTGAAATCTAGCCACCTGCCTGTGACACACTGATGTCTTGATGGCATCCTGGGCTTCTGAGGGCTCCATCCTAGTGGGAACGACATTTTAGGGCTGGTTGATGAATCAGAGAGATGGTCTTTATAAGGACCCAAACAAGGCATTTATCAGTTGACACCAGGTCCTCAGGCAGACAAATGACTTTTCAGTTCTAAAGGTCTGAGTCATTTTATCTACATCTGGCCTTATTCCACCTACACCTTCCACCTTGGTTAACACAGGCTCTTTCACCCGCATATAAACAACCACAGTGGTGTCCTCTAATGCTTTCTATGCAGGATCCCAAAGTACTTTAAAAACATTAATGGATGAAGAGTCAGGACCTCACCACAATGTGGCTAACTATTATTTTAATTTATGTTTTAGGAAACTAAAGGCGTAGAAATGATCAGCATCTTCCCCAAGGCTACATAACAAGTAGAGACAGAATATTGGAAAGGAATGGGGCGACATGGTCCGGCACTGTATTTGAGAGTCAAAAGCATTCTTCAGTTCAGTGAAAAGGATGAGCAAGTTGCACCTGCTAGTTCTGCAAAGTTTTGCATCTCCAAGTCTCTCTGTGAGTTTCAGTTTCAAGTGAGCCTGTACACTTTAGGGACACTCAGTGATAATAATTGAACTTGGCCACCTTTGTGGCTCAAAACAAGGCTACAGACTGAACAAAAGCTCAGGAAATCTCAGAGGCTTCTGGGTCCTGATGCCCATTGAAATATCCCATGGGACAAACTGCACATTATTTTGAAAGTAATCAAGGTATTGTTCACTCTCATTATCCTGCAATTTGTTTTCCTTCTTTGTTGGGTACACATAAAATACCAATCGTTATAGTATCCAGAGCTGCTTACAGGTGTTATCAAAGACAGGAAAGATGGTTTGACTTGAGCTGTCAGCAGCAAATTCTCAATGCACACAGATACTGCACGTATCCAGCGCACACTTCTACAGCAGACAGCTAGAATTATCTTAAGAATATGACAAATGAAGGCATGGTGGTTTTCCCTAACTAAAAAGATGTTTTCCTTCAGATTTGATCCCTGTACTGTGCTCTGATAGTTGCCAGCTTAAGGTTGAGCTCCAGCAGAAGCCAGATCTAAGGTGTGAGCCTTTTGTAATGGCAGCTAAAGTTCCTGGAAGAGGCTCCTTGGGAGCATGAGTGTCCCCTTCAATCAGAGCTGTCACTCCAGCTTTTAGGAAAACTGGTGGCCAAGCCAGTTGCCCAACACAGCACTTATAATCTAAGTTTTGCAAGTACCAAGAACCTTTACTGACATAGACCCAGACTTGCAAACAACCAGGAGAAAGAGGAATTTCCTTTCTCCTCAACACAAGAAAGGCAGCCATCCTTTTACAATTAAAATAATCATGAACATATGTCTGACTTCTTGCATAAGGCAGTAAAATTACATCCACAGTTATATTTCACTCTCGTTTTCCTTGGGAAATACAATCCTGAAATAGAGTCTTGCCGTTTCCCAGTGATAATTTTTCTGTTCTGTTATAGGAGAACAACAGTTCAACACAAGTTTCCAAGAGGGCTTTTACATCTCTTTAGAGGGAAGGATGCATACTTTTCTTTCTAGAGGTTTTTATCTCTGTTTGATTCAGACATTCATTGTTCCAGATATCACTGAAACACCCAGTAAAAGGCCTCTTTTTTATATACTCCAGAGTTTTTCTTCAAATTGACAGTCCCTCTCTGAGGCTCTGGATTTATACTCTGCCTTCTTCTCTGCCTCTCCTGGCTGTCTGTCTTCTTCATATCACTTTGTTCAAACTATCATGTACCTACTTCCTCAGATTTCTACCTCCTAAAATGCTGCTTTGATTCATCTGTTTCTGGTTCAGCTTTCACTCTGGCAATTGATCAGCAGAGCCATTTGGGAACTATAAAACCTGCCTCATCCCTCCAGCTTAATAGTGAGCACCTTTAGTAGATGCATCTTACAGCCTGTCCTGGTTATGCCTGGCATAGAGTTAATTTTCTTCCTAGCAGCTGGTACAGTGCTGTGATTTGGGTTAGGTATGAGAATAATGTTAATAACACATGGGTGTTTCAGTTGTTGCTAAGCAGTGCTTACCCTAAGTCAAGGACTTTTCAGTTTCCCATGCTCTACCAGTGAGCAGCTGCGCAAGAATCTTAAGTGTGATCACAGAGCACGTACAGGAAAACCAAAGGATCAGCCCCAGCCAGCATGGGCTTGGAAAGCAGGTCCTGCTTGACCAACCTGACCTCTTTTTATGATCAGGTGACCCACCTGGTTGATGAGTGAAAGGCTGTGGGTGTTGTCTACCTGGATTTCAGCAAAGCTGAACACCACCTCCCACAGCATCTTTGACACCGTCTCCCACAGCACCCTCCTGGAAAAGCTGACACCCATGGCTTGGACAGGTGCACTCTTTACTGAATTAAAAACTGGTAGGATGGCCAGGCCCAGAGAGTAGTGGGAAATGGTGCTGCATCTAGTCAGCCATCTGGTCACTAGTGATGTTCCCCAGGGATCAGTGCTGGGCCCAGTCTTATTCAGCATCTTCATTGATGATCTGGATGAAGGGATTGAGTTTACTCTTAGTAAATTCAGGGACAGCACCAACACCAAGTTGGGTGTGAGTGTTGAGCTGATGATCTATTGATCTGGAGGGTAGGAAAGCTCTGCAGAGGGATCTACACAGGCTGGATTGATGGGACAAGACCAACAGAATGAGGTTCAACAAGACCAAGTGCTGGGTCCTGCATTTTGGCCACAACAGCCCCATGGAGCACTATGGGCTCGGGGCAGAATGGCTAGAAAACTGATGGGTGGAGAAGGACCTGTTGGTGCTGGTAAACAGCTGCTGAATGTATCCAGTGTGTACCCAGGTGGCCAAGAAGGCCAATGGCATCCTGGCCTGTGTGCGCAATAGTATGGCCAGCAGGACCACCGAGGTCAGTGACTGTCCCCCTATACTTGCACTGGTGAGGCCACACCTTGAATCCTGTGTCCAGTTCTGGGTCCCTCACAACAGGAAGAGCATTGAGGTGCTGAAATCCCATTTACTCAGCAGCTTCAAAACACAGTGGAGAATAGTCAGACATCACCTCTCAGGGAGTAGTAGTAAATATGGCAGCCAGGAAAATAACCTTTTGTAGTCCTGGTTTCCAAATCTCTTATAGACATTTTTAATCTGGACTGGCTTTTATCAAGTTCCTGGCTATACAGGTTGTACCTCAGTTAAGAGAAACAAAGCCTTAAAGACTGCTCCAGGTACGACATGCCCAGTACTGGGATAGAAAACACTGACCACATCTATACTTGGTTAACCCTCTGAGTCTCTGAGTCACTCCCAAAAGCCCTCCCACACAGCCTGGGACCCCTTGTTCACATTTTGCTGATAAACAGCATGGGCCTGAGCTGGCCATTATGTCCCCTTGCAGTCCAGCCTGTAGAGAAGCATCCCACTCTCTTTCTTTACTTAAAAGTAAAGGCACTTTGTGTCATCCAAGGCCCCTGGGATAGGTGGAAGCTATCAGTGCAAGTGGGGGTGACTGCAGCAGACTCACCATGTGCTGGCATGTGCTTCAAGGCATATCCCGCTGTCCTAACTTTGACCCTCCTGCTACCACCATGCAGGTAGCCAGTGCATAACCACAGAGCTCAAACACACAGCTAGACATTGTTTCTCAGCTGTCCCGCAGGACTCTGCTGTCTCTGCTCTGTGTAAGTCTCGAAAGCACCATTTTGCTTTGCTGTGGCACTGAAATTCTACTGTGCAGCAGCAAGACAACCCACCTCACTGCCTGACCTGACGTGGCCAGATTTTACTGTCCACCTGCTCCACACACACACACTGGCATACACACACACGATCAGTCCCTCTAAACTCCTAATCAAATGTGGCTGATTAACATTTAAATGCCAGCACCAAAGCCTCTTTTGACCTGCACTTACACTGATCAATCTTTCCAAGAAAACTAAAATTCCAGCTTGCAGGCGATGGAGCCTGGCCTCTGAAGGTTCATTTCTGATGCTCTACCACATCTTTTTTGGATTAACACCTTTGGACAGTGTCCCTGTGACTCAGATGGATAGCAGGACTGCACCTGCTCCCTCTTTGAGAGACCAGGAATGAAAGAGCTTGTTCACAAAGCATAGAGAGAAAAGAGTCCTCAAATTGTCTGGGATCATGGGATGGCTGAAAAAGAAGGGTTCCAATGGTTATACAAAAAAAGTATTAAAGCAGCAGGCTTGTGCTTTCTACTGAGTGATTATCTTGCTTTGGTTTTATGAGGCTAAAATAGGAAGGGTTAGCTCTGATGCCAAGATCATGGAATGCATTGGCATTGTCTAAAGACCCTTTCTGGCCGCCAGTACCTGAGAGTTCCTCTGGGAAATACACAATTTTTTAATCTGCTTTTGTACCTGTTAACCTTTCTAGACCACCACATTGACTTCATTTCCAAGCTGCTTATCATGTCAGCTAGCAGCTGTGGCCAAGTGATCCTTCCAGCAGGACTCAAGACAAAAGTCAGTGAACAAACACATTGCATCAAATGTTTACACATGGCCCTTACCTTCAAAAGTTGATCCATTTGTGTATGCTTCTTCTGAAAGTTTTCCTCTACAGAATGGTAGACTGCAGTGGTTGAAAATGTTA
This sequence comes from Peucedramus taeniatus, assembly GCA_013400575.1. NCBI lineage: Eukaryota > Metazoa > Chordata > Aves > Passeriformes > Fringillidae > Peucedramus > Peucedramus taeniatus. The sequence continues at coordinate 173,266 of WBNO01031257.1, forward strand.
GTACTTCCTAGGGGATGAACCAAGCAGAAAATAAAGACTATCTGCAGTCTACTGTAGAAATCCACATTTTGTTCCCATGTTGGAGATTGTCTTCTGCTCTGGCCTTCCTATCTCAGGAGTGGACATAGCAGAGCTGGAAAAGGTTCAGAGAGAGACAACAAGGTTGTATGGAAAAGCTTACATATAAGGGATGACTAAGTCATCTTTAGCCTAGAAATGAGACATCTGATAGGACTGTAGAGCAGCAAGTGGCATGAAGATGTTCAAAACACACTGACTATGACCTGTCATATCTGAAACAAGAGCCTTGAACACCAAATTAAGCTGGTAGGTAGATGGTTCAAAAAAAATCCCCAAGGAGGTACTTCTCTTCAAACACACAGTTGAATTGGGGAGCTCCTTACCACAAGGTCTGCAGTGACCGTAGTAAACATTTGGAGAGTGGCTGGAAAAACTGGTGGATAATAAAATTCACATGGACAGAAAGGGGACCTGGTTCAGGAAGTCCCTGAGTGGCAAACAGAGCTGAAGGTACAGTCAGAGGTAGTGTTATAAATACTTTCTCTAGTCTGACATATTTGTTCAGCTATCTGCTTTTGGCCAACATTGCTCTAAGCCAGTACTGTTGCTCTTACATTGCTCTGTCATATGTGCACCTCCCAAATGGAGATGATAGCTGCCACTACCAGCACTTTTCCCTGTGTCAGGCAATATGTGAGAAAGAGCCTGATGGAGTTAAAGACACCATTTTCAGAAACAGAAAGAAGATGAAGGGAAGGACAACCTGGTACAATACAAGGCAGTATGGAGAAACCATAATATTGCCTGACATATGGCTCACATAAAGGAAGAGACATAACCGAGCAGCACCAAGTAAGCCCTTGCAGCCATCGCTGTCTACCTCCAACAAGACTTTAGAAACAAAAAGTTAAAAAAATAGAAGCTTGTTTTTGCTGGAAAGGAAGAGGATAAGCATCCATATCACAGAAAAGCACATGCTTTTAGTTGGATCAATTTTAGTTACAGCTCCATGGGAGAAACCGAGACCTGGAAGCCTATGGAAAGAAATCTATAGCTTGATAGGAGGATCCCTGCAGCTGGGAAAGCCAGCCTCTGATAAAACCCTTGGGTGTCCCATGTTTTGGTACTTTGGAGGGGCTGAAAGGAGACTGGATCAAAAGCGTTTGCATCATATTAGCATTCTATTAATTTCATGCATCTGTCTTCCTCTGGTGGCCTGTCTGGGCAAAATATGGGAATTCTCTTCCCACTTTTCATACCTTAGTTGTCTGTAGAATGAGAGAAGAATCAACACCACCTGTAACCAGTGGCTCAACAAAGGCAGGGCATGTTGTCATGCCTATCTGCACTGAATTTTCTGTTACCTGGCTGGCTTGTTTTCCACACACGCACTCAAGGTTAAACTAATCTCTGGATTCAGGAACAGGGGGTTTCTTCCACTGGTCAGACTGCTTAGAACCACCTGGTGTGGGGTGTTTGATTTTTACCCCGTAAGTTTTCTTTCAGTTCTTATTTTGGTTAAGAGGTTATTTGGTTTTTAATAAATGCTCTACTGTATCAGCAATCTAGCATATTAATGGTGGTGACCTGTCTCCCTGTCCTCTTCCATGGAATATTTTAATACATTTTTTGCCTTATAATAGATCTTGAGTTTATTGTAAGGGTATAGGGATTTATGTGATTGTTGTGAGTAGAGCAGATCATAGAATTACAGAATCACAAAATCATAGAATGGGCTGAGTTGGAAGGAACATTTAAGATTATCTCATTCCAACCCCTCTTCATGAGGAGGGACATCTTCCACTAGACCAGGTTGCTCAGACCCCCCTCCAAACTGGCCTTAAAAATGTTCTATAAAATGTTCTGTAAACTCTCCTGAGCTAGACCTCTAAGAATCACCGCGTGGTGGTTCTTCCCCAGGTGTGTTGCTGGGAGTACAAACACCCTTCTCACATCCACCCACATCCTGCCATTTGTGACACAAGTCTCAAAACCTTCTTCTGTGATAACTAAGATGGCTATAACTAGAAATGGAGAAGAAATAGTTATTTTAAAACTACAAGATCCAAGTATTCTTTCCCCTTTGCTGAGAAGAAAGGTAGTGTACCCTAACTTTGCAATTTCTTCTGAACAACCACAACTGCCAGTCCTGGAGCTGTATTTGGCATCCATCTCGTGCCTCTTTTTCACCACTAGAATTCCCTCATTTCCCTTCAAATTTCCCATTATCTCCCAAATATTCTGCCTGCTCTGGCCACTCCTTCAGCTGAAGGCTGTGACTTTGCTTCCTGAGATTCAAACAGGCTGCCACCTTTCATCAATAACAATCTCCCTTTTTTCCTGTCCAGAAAGAACTGCCTCTCTGCCAGACAAAGGAAAGCACCTCTCACATAAAAGTGGAGCAGAACTAATATATTTACTGTATTTGCCTATTTTACTATTCCTTGGAGATGTATTGGTTTAACTGGTTTATTTATGGTACGTGAAAAGTTAAATATTCCTTTGTCCTCGGGATTTACATAAACTGGTGCAGTGTGAGATTCTGGGGGTTTTAATGAGGAATTTGTCAAAATACTCTCCCTGGCAGGTTTTTTTAAATACCTTTGAGACCATAAAGGATCATTTTACTATAATACTCGGCTTCTACCAGAGCCTGTGTGAGTGTCTTGTAATATCCTGTGGTTGTATTCCCTCTAGATGTCTGACTTCCCTTTCAGAGCAGTAAAAGACAAGAGGAGCAGAGCCTGGAGGATGACTGCCAGAACCTCCCCTGAGCCAGGACTGAGTGGGGCAGCACAAGCTCCATGCATCCTGCCCAGGACCTTGGGGTCAGATCAGGGGTCCTGCAGAGCCCACCCAATGGCCACAGGCCCCCACACCTGGAGTTAAGACACACACCAGGCTTCATCCAAGCTGTAAGCGTAAAATCCTAACAAACCAAGGTGCCTTCTTTAGTGGAGCTTAACATCAAAAAACATCTGGAAGAAAATGGTGGCGTGTAGTTTTGCTCCAAGGAAAGAGAAGCCAACATGTGATCTCTCAGGCTTTCAGCATAGGACAGCCCTTACCTTTACCATAAGGATATTGTCCATAAGAGCTGGGCTTTACCATAAGGTCGGTACTGTAGGAGCTGGGGCAGACCCACCACTTCCATGGATTTCAGTGTTGGCTCCAGAAGGCACAGCATCCCTCCTGAACTAACATGGCAGTGATGCCCAAGCTGGACAAGACATGGGCTCCAGGTGGAATTGGATAGAGGACCCCTCCCTGATCAAGTCCAGGAAGATGCACCACACTTGCCAAAGCAGGAACAGCCCCAGCCTCCCCTGCCACCCAAAAAAACATACCAAAGCCTGCATCCACCAGACCATAGCTGGTAGCAAGCCCCAAGGGAAGGGTCACCTCTGCTAGAAGATGGCCAGGGCTGGAGAAACAGGAAGGGTAGAAGGAACAGGCTCTGTCCTAAGACTGCAGCCAGAAGGGAGAGAGACATGGGAGTGGATTATGTAAGTGGTGCCAGTCCCTCTGCTTAAGGACACCGATGGAGATGGAAGGAAGGAGGCAATTATGTAACAACATTATTTACAGGTCTGGCAAAATCCTTCGCAACTTCTGAACATCCTTTATCGTGCAAAGCAAGCCAGACAGGGAGTGAAAATTACAGCTAGTTAAGGCTAACTTAATGAATTCATTTTTACTTCAGTAATTCTTCTGCAAATTAGAGAACACTGAAAGTTCCAAAAAAAAAAAAAAAAAAAAAAANGAAAAAAAACCAAAGTAAACAAAAAACCCTTCAAAGAACAAGGAAAAAAAGATGCAGAAAAGGAATTAATCCCTAATATTCAACTTAGTAGACTGAATCAATATTTACCTCAAAACATACTAGCAATAACATACTATGTATAAACACATCTTCATTCTTTCTCAGTCTGTGTCATTGTTGATCTCAGGTTATGGCTCAGTAGAATAACGTGAACAGTTCTGAACCCTGGCTGATCCCAGGAAGAGATCACACAAGCTCAGCTTGCACAAGTCAGTTCTAAATCACATCAAATCCCCAGGCATTGGGGACTGGTAAAGAAGCCTCAGGTACATAGTATTTCCAGTTTGAAGTGCAATCCCTAAAGACATGCAGAAAAAGGCTGCACAGGCAAGAGACATGGTTGAGACGGGTAGCTCGTTCTTGGGTCTTTTTTTACACTGGCATGTAGAGAAATCACTGCACAGGACTTCAGCAATGACAAAGCTGTGTTAAGGTCCTTCCTTTAGCATGGTTTTGTTATCTTGCATCTATGGGTTCCTTTCAAGAAAAGTGATCAAGAGCCCAGTAAAGATGGTCAGACTTTCCACTGGGCCTTAATGGGCTTTCGATCAAGACCCACAGGATCAATTCTATGAAGTTTTAACTAATTCAGAGTACCTCCAGTTCTCATTGAAATGATACTAGTCAGCATCTCCAGAGGTATCTTGAAGATTTGGGCTCTAGATTCACTATGACATGCAGTGAGTAATTTATTTGGTTTTCAGATGACTTTTCCAAGGTCATCTGAATCACATGTGGCTGACTGGACAAGACTGGCCATCTCCATGGGCACAAATGCCTCCTTATCCTCCTGTTGGCAAGAGAGGTAGGATCGAGCATCAATGTCATAGTGACAGACAACCAAAAAAAAAAACCTTCAGGTGCAGTACTAGAGACAGGCTTCTAATGTTATTGTAGGGCTGTTATAGCTCCTAAAATATTAATTCATTTGTTAATAGGTTATCTGTTAAAATTTAAAAAAAAAGGTGGTGCAATTCTCCAAAACTAAAAAAATACATTTGTTGAATGGAAGCTTTAAATTTCAGAGTGCACAGAGAGCTTTAAAAGCTGAAGTGTATCATTCATTATTTATCACCACTTATAAATTTTAAGTAATCTGCTAAGAGTTATTATCTAACACTTACTTTTTAGTGTCCAAAACATACTTGCTGTGTGTACACAGTTAGTGAGTCTTTCAGTGGGGCAAAGGAATAAATTTGACTGTAGCCATGTATCCAGGCTCCCCTGGCCATCACTATAGCAAAGGTGCAGTGCTTCTTACAGCAATTACACCCTTTCCATCTGGAGGGGATGCAAGCTGAAAGCAAAATAGGTCTAAGTTACCCCCTAGGTGCCTGCTATGGTCAAAAGAGGTGCTGAACAAAGCATCTTTTGGGAGTAGCTCACTCCAGCTGAGGAGAAATAGGTTAAATTATTTGGGGATGACATGGGGATGCAACGATCTCCCATCTCTTTCTGTTGATTGTAGGGGAAGCCTGGACAACTCATTTATTTCCCTCTCAGTTTTTTTAGGAAAGATTTGATTGTTTATAGCCCAGTCTAAGTGATATTCTTAGCAAAGACAAATGCAGAACTACAGTACACAGGGCCTCCAAATATCTACATGCTAGGGATGAGTCACTGGGATGGCATTTATCCAGAGATACTAAAGCTCCCAGGCCTCCCTGTCTCACCTCAGACAATGTGCAAGTTGGGCTGATTGAGACAAAGGGTTGCAGCCCTGGATTTGGGCTTTTGCCCATTCTTCCAGGCCTCTTCACATTTTTGAATGTTTTTTGCCAGTGCTCATCTAATCCCATGGGCTGCCCCTTTGTCTCTGAAGGAGTGCAAATGGGAAGCTGCCCAGACTAACAGGGAGCTGTGCTGCCCTCCTTGCCTGAAGGCCAGCACTGACATTCCCAGATTTGCCTCCTTTGCTCAAGGGGAAGGCTGGAGCCATGTGTTATGGACTCATGTGCTACATACAGTAAGTAGACACCTTAGGGGATTAAGAGCAGACACAGTGGGAAAAAGAAGATCATGCATATCCTCACATCTTCCCAGCTGCGTTTCTGCATGTGGCCTGAAAGACTGAGAGACTTGACTGCAATAAAGCAGAGCTGTGACTGTGTGAATAACTGTACCAACAACCACACCAGATTAGACAAGTCGTGAGGTCTTTAGCATGCAAAAAGGCAAAAGTAGTGCCTAGGAGTTAGCTACTTCCATCCACTATCCTCTTTGGTTGCCCATTCAATCCTCAGAAATATAAAGAACCTTATCTTCACAACTAAGTTTAAGAAATGAAGATAATCTCTTCCTCTCTCATGTGTTCATTCCCTGCTATTTCTTTCTGCCTCAGTCAAAGATGTGAAAACAAGCTTGAACTGCTAAGGAGAGAAGCAGCTGCACTGATGTCAGAGCTTCTCCGAGGACATTTCCCAACAGGCCTGGAAAAGGATTACACTGTAGCTGGTAACAGTAGGGGATGTTGATTTTCAAATCCCTTTTATTCAGCATTTGTGTCAGCGTTTTCATGCGTGTTACCTCTGAGCTGAGCCAAACATAAATCTGTTTTTACCAGTCTTCTCATTAGCATGCATGAAACAAGCATTAGCAGAGAGGGCATCAGCACCGAGCGATAGCAATCCATTTATATCGCTTTGGGAGGCAGGCAGGAGGTGGGGAGCAGTGGAGTCTGACACATGGGCATGGTGAGGCTGCTGCTAAAGCCTGTCCAAGGTGTCGTGTCACGTTGCTGCCTGCAAGGTGGGGTGTGAGACATACAGGGAGTCAGAAGCAGGTATAGTACCAGAGTTTTAGTCTCAGAAAACAGGGGAGGTCCATTGTTTGTTGGTGAAAGAAAAATTCTTTCATAATAGATTTGTCATCTGCTTTTACATCCACAGCCAGAGAGGAAATTATGTGGTTTTTTTCTCAGTCACTGCCTCAAACCAGGCTCACAAGAAAGTCCCAGATTTCTTGCAGCATTTTGATGGTGGATGACTTATGTATTTAAACCACATGGATGTCCTACATCCTCAAAAGCAAGAGGGATCACCATCAAAACACAGAACATTGAAGACTGTGAAGGTTTTGTCCTGTGCAAAACCCACTACGCTGAACAAATGTTGCTTCATAATAAAGATATATCTTTACCTGTGAACACATGCTCTGTGTTAAGAGTCATGCTAAAGAACAAGCATTTCATACATCCCTGTAACTGTGGTGACTGAACTTTATCTTTTCATGCAGCAAAGCTACTGCAAACAAGGCATTGTACCAGATTCCACAGCAGATTCCGTATCGCTAATAACATTGGAAGGCTGAGAAACTGGTGTCTATCAACAACATCCCTTGTGTTAAATTAATGACATGTACCAGAATCAAAGTAGGAAGATTGATATTTTGGTCCCATCTGGGTCCTGTGCTGGAGAAGCAAAAAATGATGGCATTTTTCTGGGGGAGAAACATTCAGCTATCCAGTCAACCTTTTTTTTTTTTTTTGTTTGTTTGTTTGTTTGTTTGTTTGCTTAATAAGTCACAGCATCAAGCTCTGGTTGCTTTCCAATTCTTCTCCAGTCCTTTTGGAAATGCTCTAGTGAAGAAGAAAAGAATATTACAAAGAGCATTGCCTTGGCATGGAAAAGGCAGTGTTTTCCTACACAGCTGACCTGAGCATATGGAAGTGTAAAGACTGTATCTCCATTCTTTAGTAAAGTAAGAGTTTGCACATGGGTGGAAAATGCTTGAGATTGAGCACCTCAACTCAAAGGTCTTACTCAGCTTGTCTGGAGGATCAGTGCAAAGACTTCTACCTGAATTGCAATGACTTCATAATTTCAGGAATCTTGGAAAGAGATGATAGAACAGGATGATAAGGCATCCCTTCTGTGTTGTGGGCAGCAGTGAAGTACTCCATTAGGATCTATCAAATACTTGTGCCTGTGATGAACACTGTGTCCCTTGGAGGTGTGATGGCTGTCATTTGAGTTTCTTGCTCCCACAGGCAATGTTTGAGTCTTTCTCCAGGGTGGTGTCATACCCATACACCCAATAGTAAAGTACCTCAAAATTCAGAATGCATTTTTAAAAGCAGCCAGGTCTAACATTAGACAAATATGTCCCTTGGTGTTACTGTCTACAGAAACATGTCCATCTCAGCACACTGAGCCAACAGCTTGGTATACTGCTTATCTAATCGAGCCTCTGTAATGGGAATGCACCACAATCCTCCCACAACTTTTTTCAGCCAAATAATCAGCATTTAATTCCCCTCTGTCCACAAGCTGAACAAAGAGCCTTATCCTTTCATACCTGAGTAGATTCTCAGTTAGCTTTCGCTCGCAGTGTTGTGTCCTTCTAGCACAGCTATCCCATATTTGGTGGCAACAAGCTTGCCTTATCACTCCCCAAAAGCATCTCTGGACAAATGCAGGCCCTCAGGCTGTCTGTGCAGGTTGGCCAGCACCCCATCAGCATCTGATTTTGCTTTTTCTAACTCATGTGCAATAGTCCCATTCTCCTCAGAGATTCAGGGAACTTTGTGGTTCTGGTATGTATGCAAGTGTCATAGTTTTGCTCCCTTTCCCTCAGTCTGTGGATAGCACTGGAGGAAACCTTCAGGCACTGAATGTTTTCCCTCTCCTCTTGTTCCCTGGCTGAAAAAGTGCAACATCAACCTGCTGTGACTTACCTACATCAGTTTTAGGGGTTCTTATCTGAAAGGTGCTTAAAGTGCCTTACAGTGTGTTTTTTGTGTTATCTAGTTATGGGATCTCTTACTCTATGAAATTGCCCAACATCTCAAGGAAAGTTGCTTTATGGCAGATCTGGACATCTGGATTTCAGCAGTGACAGGTATCTACTGCTGGGCTAGGAGTAGGAAACTTCAGTCTTTCTTTCCTTCATTACAAGTAAGTGATCTAGATGTACATCACATACCACTACTCTTACTGTATTTTTCTGGCTTCCAAACACAGAGGCATCATCAGACTGCTGAAACCACCACTTTCCAATAACTTAATTGGTCAACAAGGTCTGCTTGCATTTTTCTCATGAATTATTCTCCTCCTTGTACAATGAATACATTCACTGCTTAGGACACATTGACACTGAGACTCCAACAGCATTTTGTTTTAAAGAACTGAGCTAGATGCTGAGATAGTTCAGACTCTGTGGCAAGGTGCACTCAGAACACAGCCTTTTAAAAAAGGCAACACAGGAGTGCTGTCTTGGTTTCAGTTTCCCCAAAAGCAAGTTGCTGACAAAAGGGGCAGCCTTAGCCTTATTTATTGTTTTTTTCCCAACTCTGTCCCTTGTTCTGTACAAATGTTCATAGGGCATAAGGAAGCTGGATCACAGGGCTGACCCAGCTGAAAAACAACCTGACCAAACACAAAAGCTGGTTGTATAAGTACTTGCACTGGCACAGGACAAGGACTGAAACATGCTACTGGGATGTTAGTGAAGGGACGAAAGGCTTCCAGACTCTACTTTGGTCAGCTTCACCAATTAGGAAACCACAGGCTGACAGGAAACCACTCAAAGGAACTAATAGGAAATGCTGCAGGAAACCTCCCAAAGGACTAATAGAAAATTCTGTGATTAAAGGCTTTTTACTGGGCTTTAGCAGGAAAGCAGAAGGAGGAAAAGAGGACTTTTATCAAATGATTAAAAGCACATCTCAAGAGTAGCCTCTGCTCCGTTCCTTACCTGAAAAGGGAGTCTGGGTGCCACACATCATACTGAATATCTTAAGTACTGGGTACATCTGCCTATGAGAGCAAAGCATGGCCTCATTCAGCTGTGCTGTGTTACCCCAGTGTGACTTAAGCACCCCTGCCAGGTCAGGCCCTCCCAATGAGGCAGCTCTTCTTCATCACCTGCAATGCCAGTACAGGGCCAAGGTTTGGAAGGCATTGAGCAGCTCACTGGCTTTGAGCTGCTGTAGTGAACAGCAGAGGTTTGAAGTTTTAACAATACCTCCATAACTATGGTGAATGTAAGGTTAGTGAGAAACATCTGTAAGCTGTGAGTAGTGTGTTTCAGCACCGATAGTCTGCTTGTTCTGCTGAGATTTTTGTGATTATGTAATTCTACTTTTGGTTTTTAAATCTGGAAATGTTTCGCTAATATGTGTAGATCTAGCAACTGAAGATTAATATGATGCACACTAAGAAAGATCTAAATTCCTCACCTATTACAAATTTATAATTCTAGTCTTGGCCTGCATGTATGTATAGATCTCTTTCACTGGGGGAGAGAAAAATAAATTCTCAATTGAACAAGAAATATTCCTAGCTTGGTTGGCATTGGATTTCTGGGTTTCCTTTTCTAGTAGACTCTTTTTTCTGTTTCCTATGTCTTAGTGAAATATCATTATGCTTGCCATGGAATGCATGAGTCTTTCTTCAGAGAAAAATTAATAACCTTCTGTTAATCAAACAGAAACAAAAATATCTCTCTAATATTAATGTTTGTAATCTACCTTTAAAAATACATCAGTGCCCTCCCACATACACTTCCTCCTGATTCTAAATAAATTGCTGGTGCTAGCAGTGCCATCTCTTGCATGAAACCTAAAATGGAGTTCCTGACCATGTACAGTCACTGATTCCTGTAGGTCTCTTATAAAGCACTGGCACTACCAATCTATACCTTTCCTTTCACTTCAATATGTTATGAAGTTATTTGTCAGCTTTTATATGAAATTTTATAGGGTTAAAACTGTTGAGTAAGTGTTCTGCTTTGGAAGTAGCCATGCTGCAAGGTGAGCAACATGGCTTCCTATAGAACCTCATGGAGAATTTTGGACCGGGGAAAGATGGCATTCCACAGACAAGAATTAGGCGCTACAAATATCTTCTGAGGAATAGAAGAGGTATTGCTGCTTGCAACTGATGAACCACCATTACACCAGAGATCTTATTTTAAAATAAAGTTCTGTAATTATAATGAAAGGTGAATAGAAGTGAAAACATGTAAAGAAATGTTACTAAACCAGGAACTGCCTGCGCTGATGTGTAGGAAGGAGGCTGGGAGTACTCATTGAGAGAATAGCCTTCCTCTAAGTGCTAGGCATGCTCGAGCAATAAGCCATCAATGTCCTTTTTGTCTGGAAGTATTAACTAACAACACAAGATGTCAATATTGGAACCAGCAGGCAAAACTGATGTCTGAGTCTGTGCTTTAGTTGCCAGACCATGTGGCTTACCACTGAGCAGATCTGGATCCTGTGTAGGAGGATGCCCTGCCTAGGTGTGGGTAAAACAGCTGAGTTTACCCTATTTGCAAAAGTTATCAGCTGTGCAGAGAGAATGGGATTCATGCTGCTTTTAGAAGAGTGCTGAGACCAGCCTGGCTCATCAATCCCAAAGTTAAACACTCTGAGGGAGAACAGTATTTCCTAACCGGAACTGGCACTGGCTCTGGTGAGAGTGTGGCAAACCTGATCAAGTATTGATAGTATTGATAACTTATGGAAAGCTGTTGAGCTGCCATAGCACCACAGCTGGCCTGAAGACATAACTGATGTTCACTTTGCACTATAAAAACCCAGTCCCACTTTTTAACAATAGAGTCTTCTAACATATCCCTTCTTGGGGTGTGTGTGGAGATTCCTGCATGACATAGAGCTGTCCCTTAAGGTTACTCCTCGATGAGATTTGCCCACTGTCATTGGTATGGGCGAGTGACATCAATATCTAATATTTATTTTGCTTCCACAAATAGTGCCCTATACTAGCAGTTTTAGCTATCCTATACTTTGAAGTAAATAATTCTCATTAATATGTTTTGGTATAATAATTATAAGGAATTTAAATCAATAATTTATTTTATTTATGTAATTATATTTGGAGTGCTATCCTTATTCCTGCAGGACAAAGTCATAGACAGGATAAATTACACCTCCCTAATGCTTTAGACAGAAAATGTTGACCAAGCCTTGGACTGAGATTATATTCAGCTGCACCACAGACTCATCCCTGAGAAGGAGTTTAGAAAGCAAGGGGATCTTTTTTGCAGTTTATGATTCAACAGGATGGTCTCCCTGCTCAGAGGAGCTTTCTCTGAAGCTTCCATTCTGCCCATGGCATCCCATAAGGATGTGAGTGCTGCAGTGCTTAGCTGTTGTGGCCCTTGGAACTCAGGCTCCTGGCTTAGGCTCCCTGTGCAGTGTCTGAGGGAAGATAAATGGCACAGAAAGAGATCTGCAGAAAGCTGCTCATTAAGCAAGGGCATAGCTCAGGGTCAGCTGGCAACTGGCAAATCCCAGGCAACTGGGAAGCTCTGGGCAGAGCAAGTCCTTGTCCCTGCCCACACAGTCATTACACACAGTGAGGCCCATCTGCTTGTCTAGGACTTGCTGCTCTGAGAGTGGGATTTGACTGTGTGGGAGTAACAGCAGGAATACTGTGTTGTGGAGCTTGCTGCTCCCTCAATACTGAGCATGGAGCTTCTGCAGGTGTGTCGGTTTAAGAGCTGGACTGGTTTGTCTCATGTCAGGAAACAAAAAGACAAGGGTAGGAGAGAGTTTAAGAGAAATGCAAACAGTTCCTCCATGGCCCCAAAGAAGACAGTGCCTCTGTTTTTACTGAGGGACAAATAAGTTGTAGCAGAGGGCAGAGCCCATCCTACATATGCATAGCTGTCATATACTCTGCTGTTTGCAGGTGTGTATTGCTGTGCCTGTCAAAGGAATAAGCAAGCAATTCTTGTCCCTGAATGCATCCCAAGGGGAGCCTCTCTAGAACAGGACCATGGTCAGTAGTTGTGCATGATGTGGGGGAATCCAGGTTTAAGTGGTTTGTACCTACTACTTCAGCTCCAGTCAGGGAGACGTAGGAGCTCAGCACAAGGTGCTCCCATCAGGCACACAGAGAAGCAAAGCTAAGTTTGGAAATCCATAATGTGCAGGTGTCTACACAGAAATGCAGAACAGTGTTCCCACTGTTCATTCCCTCTATGAAAAAGGCAGTGGGATGGACTTGCCTGTGGAGGGGTTTATCAAGCCCATAGCTTTGCACAAGCAGCACTGTGAACATCCTCTGGGCTAAAGGGATCTATGGACTTGAGGCCTACAGTCCTGGTGAACGGGGGAGGGAGGGTGGGTGTATGATGGGAAGGGAGATTAGGGGTATTGAATTGCATTTTTAGATCTATGCACTTCTGTCTAATTGCCACTGTAGGTGCTCCAGCCTATTACTGGATCTGCCTAGTCCCAAGTCTGCATTTCAGTCCTTCTGGCAAGTGTTTTACTGCTGCTCTGTATTCTGCCAAAAGCTTATTGGGTATTAATGGGCCTCCCTGTGGCTTAAATGAGCTGGGTCCCTTTAGCCCATTTAAGAAATACAGGAAAATGACTGATCCCATTTGCTTTCAGCATACCAGACGTCTTTGCTTCCCACTGAAACAGGTCTGAGAGCTGCAAATCCTCACGTCTCAATGCTTCACAGGAGACAAAGCATATCAGATGACCTCTGTTCTGACCATTGGCACAACTGGTACAAAAGTTAATTAATTGGGTGTGGTGTACCTCTTCCATCTTTCTGTGAAAATCAGTCAGCATCAGAGCTTCAGGTAAAGACAGACAGCTGAACGTGGGGTCTTTTCTTCCCCCAGAACAGAGACCACATCCAGCATCCTCTGTGACCCCAGCATGCACAGGCTGCAGAAAGCACTATTCTGTGCATACTCAGCTTTTCATGACACCAAGCTCTGAATGCTCCGGGTTGCTTTTCAGCTACCAGTTGTCCTTCAATAGGCCTGGTCAATAGATCAGACCAAGATTTTGCTAAATTCACATTTCATGGTTTCCACTGGGTTTCCATCCTGAGTTTGTTATACAGTGACTGTAGTTGTCCCAGAGAGATTTCCTCTTTATGCTTAAATCCAGCATCCAATGTCACAGTGACAGTGAAGCTGAGAGCCATGTCTGTTCCAGCAAATAGAAGTGGAAGTGTAGCATGTGCTCACATCCTAGTACTTGCTTACTGTTGGTAGTGTAAATGTTTGGTTGTGGTGGAGATTTGACAGTAAGACCTAATAGAACAAACTGGTGCCTGGCCTTTAGGCACAGTCTAGTGGCCAGGGCATTTTTATCCATAATCATATATTTTCACTGCCCTTTGTATCTCTCCTGCTGTCTATGGCATGGTATGAGTTCCACTAATCTTAAATTTATGAACTAAATTGGGGGACTGTACTGGGAACCCTATGTCCCCAGTACAGTCTGACAAATGCCAGTGTTGTTGGTTCTCACATGTATATTCAGGGCTTAAGTCCTTCCATGTGGATCTATGGAAGGATTGGACTGAGTCAGAGATGATTCTGTGAACTGTGCAGTGTTTGAGTGCATCGATGCAGAGTGGTTCATCCTGCCTTTCCTTTAAAATTATTCTAATGAAAATGGTGAAAACACTTGCCAACTTATATATAGCAGTACTCAGAAACTGAAGGATTTGAACTTCTAACAACCCTCTATTTTCTTCTCTCTGTTGGGATAATTAATCATATGTAGCTTAAAAGGATCTCAAAGCATAATATAAAGGAGGTATTCCCATTTTTAAAATAGGCTGGCAGCAGGGTGGGGTAAAGTGCTGTGTGTGAGGTCAATAGCAGAGATTGCAGTAAGACTTTCTTCTCTAGAATAATGGCTCAATATGCTAAGCACTACATCCAAGCCACCCTCATCCACTGCTGTAGTTAAACTCATCTTCAGTGAGAAGCTCACATTCATAAAGGTTTGCAACAGTATAAATAATATGCCATATTACGGCTGTAAATCAAATGTCATTTCCTTGAAACTATTTCAAGGAAAAGCTTCTGCTTTTTTTCCCAGCATAATCTAAAAGAGCTTTATTGATGTCTTGTCTACCATCTGTTTTACATATGAACCTTGTGACTCCTAGTCTTTCAAGTTTGTTAATTAGGCCAATAAGAAGCATACCACAGGAGCTCTGAAATGCAGCTCTCAAATTAAATGCTGGTGGAAAATTTCCCAAATATACTAGTGATGGGGAACCTTTCTGTGATCAGTCCCCTTTACTTCAGGGAGTGGTGCAACAGTGTAGGTACTTACATTTTCTCTTTCCTTCTCACCTGTTGCAGAAGGAACCTGGGGAAGGAAAGGCTTTTGTGTATTTTTCTCCCTTGCTGCAGCACAGGCTGGGTTTTTCTTAGCTGCATCACACCTCCACTGAGATCATCAGGAGCTCAGAGCTTGAAGGCTGCCAGATGTACAGAGAGTATGAGCATCAGTGTATCCACCTGGGTGGATTATGCAGGTAATGGGAGGAGATGCAGCTCTAAGAAACAGAGGGCCTCATTTGGTATGCAAGTCACTGAAAAGTGCTGGAGTCTCCTCTTATGTTTAGTGGCTGCTCTTTCTGAGGTCCAGTTTTGGTATAACCTATGCAAGAATATAAAACAGTAACAAAAGTGTAGGCATCTGCCCACTTGTTCTTCTCTTCTGCCTCCCCTTCGGCACCACCACCTTGTAGTATAAAGCTGCTATATGTTCTGAAATAGAGATGCAGTTGCCTTTCCCACTGTGCCACCACCTGTGGAGGGATGCTGCTTACCAGGAGACTGCCATGCCTTCTTGCTGGAACAAAGGCAGGAATGGCAGCTGAGGATGTCACACCAATAATTGGCTTGGATTTTACTTAGGTGTGTGATAAATTGTCCCTAGCAAATCTAAGGTGTAAAATCAGTTGTTATCTCCCTAAACAGATGCACAAAGTCTTAAATTGAAAGTCTGTTCTGAAATGCCATCTGACAAAGCATGTCTTTTCCTAGAAAGAGACGCGTGGTCAGGCAGCTCCCTCCTCCCCGCCTTCCCAGCGGAGGGAGAATGCTGCCCTCTCTTGGACTCAAAGCCATGTTTGCCACCGAACTACCCCACAGGGGCTGGTGTTTCTGCCACTAGAAGGACACCAGCTTGCTGCCAAGGTGTGGCATCAGGATGCAGATTACAAGCTGCCAAGTAATGCAGTCCAGTCAGGTCATCTGACATGCAGGATTGGTGGCAGGCCAAAAAGCTTTGGTAGGTTTCCATCCAAGTGGTCAGTGGAGTGGCATTTAAACAGAAAACACTATTTTAAAAAAATGGGGGTTTTTTTAAACAGAAAAAAGAGTCTTCATATCCTCCATTTTAGCGTAATTGCCTGGATGGAACTCTGAGCCCAGAGCCAGGGTGAAAGCTACACCAGATCAATTTTCCGCCTATAGGTGAAAGGGCCTGGGACTCGGCTCAGGTCTACTGGAAAGGAAATGCTTGTGTTGTCTCCATAGACCAATTGTGCAGGGATGAGGACTGGGTTAATTCCCTATGTCTTCCTCCAGTGTGTGCAGAAATGGGCCAAGTGCAGGCACCAAAGGGAAACTGGAGCTCTGCCACATATACCAGTGCAGTGCTGGGGCTTCCCAGGGATTCACTACCAGGGAAGCTGCTCTATCTTCCACTTTACAGCAGAGTCTATGATGACAGGATTGCTGTCCTTCAGCCATTTGGAATCTGTTTAACCCTACCATCAGACTTTCCTTTTAAATGATTTCCTTCTTGCATTCTTGTATTATAAGGAGTTAAAAGTCAACCAATACAGTTTGAGCACTGTTTTGCTCTTTACCTCATTTCTTTCTCTGAGCTGTTCTCAACCTTCACCATCCCTTCAACCTCTGCTGAAGAGTGCAGTTTACAGTTGCTTTCTCTCCTAAAAAAAGTTGCTAAATCAGTTGGAGCCTTACTTTGAAGACGAAAGGTGGCAGACCAGCACAGCTGAGAGAGCTGGCTGAAGTTAAATTTATCACTAGATGTGAGCAATCCTAATGCATCTCTTGTCCACTTGTGAGTGGACAGAGCAAGCTCAAATACAAGGCTGCCAAAATCACTTACTCCTCTCCCAGTCTGCAGTTAGATGTAGTTTTTCCTTGGTAAGGTGTGCTGATTCAAAGCATTCCCAGCATCTCCCAGAGTTAATATCTCCTTGGCTTCACACTGAAAAGCCATGTGTAACTTGAAAGTTTCAAATTTGTTTTAATACATCAACAAAACACCTTTTCTTACAAAGAATTTGGAGCACAATACAGACAATGGATCAAAGCTTGTACTGGGAAATTGCTGTAAAATTCACTGTTTAAACTCAGTCTGAATAAGATTAAGGAATATATGAGCTATAGCCCCTGTGTGTAGGAACACAACTGCCCTTTGGGTCTAATGCTAGCTCTGAGGCTCAACAGCAAGAAACAACAATGCACACCTGAACACAAAACTTTCGTAAGAGGAAATGGCAGAAGGGACTCAAAGATGCAGGTTTTCACCTTGGAAAGATACCAAGTTTGGAACCTCAAAATTTGGAAGAATACTCTGGGAATGACAATGTCAACACTTGTTAGGGCCTTGCTTTCTGAATGAGGTGATCATGGTGGAGCAGTGGCTCTGCAGTGATTCCAAAGGAACACTGCCATCTAGTGCACTTCGAACAGAGAATTTTCATACTTAAAGAGCATGATTTGCATCTGTTTGGGCAAAGGCTGGAGACACTGCCAGGTAAGAGAGGCATTGTATTTTTGTTGTATAGAGAAACAGCATTTTAACTTGCAGGTGATCACTAAGTATGAAGATGACGACGAATTAACAACCCCCTTCTAACATTTTCATTATGCATAACAAATTATTTTAGCTGAAATCTGTGCTTGATCTATGAAATAGGCTTTCACCAGCTGGCAGTGGGTAATGTGTCAGGAAGGTGGCATGCTCACCTATCTCGTGTGCTCACTTGTATCCAGACTGTTCCATGTCCACAGGCTTTCTCTGTGTACCAGCAAGACTCATGGTTGTAAGAAACTGCTGGTTGTAAAACTGGATCACTTTGTTTTAGGAGAGGTGGCCTGATAGGCTCTATTAAAGCAGTAACAGAGCAGGAAGTGGCAGCCCTTCCCCTGTTTGGGAATAACTCCTCTGCCCTGGCACGGGAGATTCCCAGATGCTGAGATGAAGGGTGGGAAATGCCTGCATGTGGCACCAACAGCAGATGTCTGCCTGGTGGCAGACAGCTGAGCTCTGCACTGTGCAGCTGCAGAGGGCCAGTGGGGAATGAGGCTCAGGGGCTGGCAGAATGAAATCTTCTCAAGAGGAAGCCACTCAAGCTCATTTTTAAGCCTATCAGAAACCACCCCCTGATTACTTCAGTGCAAGTCAAAATAATCTGTACAGATCTGTAGAGATGTTCCGTCTACTGTACCTAGGGTGGTCTGTGACATGCCCTGCTCACCTGACCTGTTGGTGAACAGTGCCTTCTTTCAGGTAAGGACAACTGAGCAGATTTTGGCTCTGCAGCCTCTTCCATGGAGGGAGAAAGGATATCTCACCCTCCATCCTACCTATGAAGTAGATGAAAGTTCTTTCAAGTTGGATCATGATCCTTATGGGGCTGAAGGGGAATTCAGAGGGAATTGCAAAGTGTTTGTTAGCCTCAAAATGGCTAATTAGTTTTAATCATTGGCAGCAACTCAGAAATTACAGCTGGTTCTCATGCTGATGCCCTGGAGCAGCAAAGCTGTTGCCCACAGTTAAAGGTAGCCAGCAGTTCCTTCCTAGTGCAAATGCCTGACATCAGGGTAAACTTTCAGACTTAATTTTATGTCAAGAAATGCACCCAATCCATTCTGCATGGGGTGAATCACCACTGTGAGTGTGCTGTGTGAACTGCCTGCATCCTGACAGGCTGATAGCTCTGCTCCTGCACTCACAACAGAAATATGTGCTTATTTAGCAACACGCAGCTGATGAATTCATCTGATCTCTCCACTAGATGGGATGCAAGCACCATAATTTCTAAGCGTTTCTGGTTGAAATGCGAAGTTCCAGCACAGCCTGCTCAATAGAACTGGCTCCCATGCCAGATTCTGCTAGCCAGGGGCTATGAAAGACAAAAGTGTTTAGTTCCAGTTCCTCTTCATCAGAAAGAGCACAAAAAGGGAAATGATTCAGTGCCCCAGAAACATGATACATAAGTGATTGGGGATGACCTCATTCAGCAATCAGGCAACAGTGTCCTGCAACCCTCTAGGTCCTAACCTAATGTGAACAGAAATGAGGGAGCAAGCCAGGGTTGAGACTTGTCACTTCAACATTGTCACAAGATACAGCAAGTGCTGCCAGCTGTGCAGAGAGACACTAGCTTAATTTTGGAAGCAGTAAGAAAGTTAACATTTTTTTAGATCTCCAGCCTTAACACAATACAATCTCACTCCATTACTCCTAGTACAGAAATGTCCACTATACCACCAATAGTACTTACTCATTATCCTAGATAATTGATAGTAGATATTGTGAGTAATAACTCTATCCCTCTTCCTTCATTCTTTTACTGTTTTGTGTAGAAGTTAGGAATATTGTTATTACTATTTTCTCTTGAGGGGGGTTGTGGTGGTGAAAGACTCAACAAATACATAATTTGTCCAAAAACACTGAGCAAGTGCACAGCACAAAAAAGCAGTACCTGCATGTCCTGGTTCCCAGCCTCATGAACAATGTTTTGGACTACCAGGGCCCTTCAACACCATGAAATTCACAGGCAGCTAGACACTGTCCCTTTAAAAAGCCTCTTGGATTTTTATCTTGACAGTGCAGCAGACTAGACATTGATTGTGTTGACTCTAAAGATACATGTTTACCAAAACTAAATGTGAAAATAAATACAATCTTGAAGTCACTAGGTCACATGGTATATTTTTATAGTTAGGTTTATTTCATCTCTTTATTTTCAGTTTTCAGAATGCCAAACATTTTTGTCCTGTCACCACTTAGACAGGACTCGTGTATTGTCAGTCCAGACTGGACAGTTGAGTAGAAAGCAACATGAGCTTGTGGGATCTGGGAAGGTGTAAGGAATAAGTAAGAATTCTAGTATGAGCATGAGTTGATTAGCAGTGCAATGATTAATGATTATATGCTTTGTAATTTAATGCCTAGCATTATGTTCCAGAGTTAATGTCTCCTGGAGAGGAACTGAACGCTTGTAATTCCTCCCAAGCTAAAGCCTTGGAGGCCACTGAAGCAGTTAGGCAATACTGCATCAGGTACGCTCAGCTCATGCTTTCAGTGCTTCCCTAGGAAAGACTTGCACTCTGAAGCAGTTTCATGGCAAAATGATGGATGCTATTCCAGGGGAATCAGGGAATACCCATGGCCCTTCAGGTTATGTTTACTTTGAGCTAATGTCCTCTCAACTTCATTTTGGTACAGCTTTGTTTCATTTATCCTTAATGGTGCAATTGCAAGCACTCTAACTGTTGCTCCTTTGATACCCTGCAAGCATTGTCACATATCAGATACCACAGGCAAGGCAAAATCTCCTTTGTTCTGCATGACAAAGGAATATTAGAGGGTCAGAAATGCAGGTAGTCTCCTGGAAGTTCCCTTGATGTGCTGACATCACTCACTTTTCAGCAACAAATGCAATGAAAGGGCAACACCAGTGCCTAGTATGTGCCTCTGGTATGCCTGGAAGCAGCATTTTCTCACACTATTACTTTTGACCATAATTGCTGTTGTTTCCCCACTGTCCTTCTCAAGAGGTTTGCAGGTCACCTTTGTGTGCGCTATCTAGCTATTGCTTCTTGAGATGTGTATCATTCATGCTTTCATGTGTATTATGGCTTTCATATTTCACTGGCGTTGGCACAATTGTAAGGAACAGCATTTTACTTCCATTGCAGGCTTTCCCTGGCTCAGGTGATTCCCACCTTGCCAGTGGTGATGGACCAGTTTAGACAGATGCTGGCCACATTGCCTGTTGGTAATATTTGTCTGTGCTCAGAAGCTGTATTCCACAGTGAGGTCCTCATTTAGCAGACAATAACAAACAGATAGGTCCCACCCACCAAGAGCTCTCTGCCTAGGGTTATGGAAAAATATATCAAGTAGAGGTCAAAGAATAGTAGAGGGCAATAATAAAATACTGGCCACCCTGCTTTCCATGGGCCTCTTGCCTCAGGGGTAACAGTCAACCTTGCCTGGGTAGGACCAGCTGTCTCTTGCTTAATATGTACATACACACATGCACAGACACACACAGCCTGAGCATAAATTAAACAGCCTTTAGAGCGCTAACGAAGAGCAAATGCTAAATTCAAGCCAGATGTGATCCACTCCTTAGACACCAGCAAGCAGATTTGGGCTGGAGCTCCAAGCTCATGGAGGTGACTGGGATTGCAGGCCTCATGGAAGGCTCCAGCTTAAAATCCAGTGGGGTTCTTGAAGGTCTCACCCCTCCTCCCGGATTCCTACACCCAGGCTATCATCCAATAGGCAGGCTGGCTGTCCTGGTGTCCCTGCACCTTGCCTAAACCCCATCCTTCTTGGAAGAAAGCAGGTGAGGCAGGGTTTATGCCAATAATGTTGGTTTAACTATGTTCTAATTAGATACTTAGAAAACACATTGATGTAAACCTTTAGAGCCTGACAATCTAGAGGGTCCCATTCCTATGTATCCTATCCAGTGTAGGCATCTTTTGGGGTCTATGTAATCCAGACTTTTCCTGCTAATGTTGGATCTGAGTCTCTCATATCCAGTGTAGCAGACAAGTGAGACAATGCAGGGCTGAGCAGGCAAGATGGGGCAGAAACCCTGCTGCAGAGCATCCTGCTCCATGGCTTCAAAATGAACAGCGAACCTGGAGAAAATATCAGTGGTGCTTAGAGAGAATGCCTGTGGGAAAAGAGCCTTCAGAATGGATTTGTGGATTAGGAAATCTCTAGTGAACAAGTCCAAAGCTGTCCTGGAAATTACATTTTTAATTTCAAAAGACAGTTTCTTCTGGATTTTTCCCATTCGATTAACTAGGAATTGCATCAGCATCCCCATTATTTTTGCTAAATAAAACTCTGTTTGAGTTTCAGTCCATAAAGCTCGATCAAATGCGTTTTACTATTGCTGTCTAAACATTTCATCTGGTTAATGTCTAACTTCAAGTATTTTTAATATTTGTACTTACTAAATTATTCGGAGAAAAGCTACTGATCCTAGGCCAAATGCTGATGTCATTTACACCAACAATTAGCCCAACATTGCCCAACTCCCCTCAGGTGCTGGCAGGGCTGGAGGCTCTGGTGTCCTCCCTCGTTCTTCCCACAGATGGCAGCCTCTTGATTTGGCTTTTTCCCGCTCAGCTGCTGGGCAAAAAGTGGCAGGGAAAATGGCCTGACTGTATTTTTGCCTTGAACATGAAAGATTTTTGTCCTTCTTGATTTAACCTTCGCTTGTCAGACTAATGGTGGGGGAAAGAAACCAATCTCCAAAAGTCTGGAGAAAGAGGACAGGATTTCACATGCATGAAATACTGGGGGCAATCGCACAGTCAATATGTCATGAAATAGCTGTCAGAAAAGTATGAGTCAAATGCCAAGTGAAATCTTCACAGAAAAAGGAAGCAGGCCCAGCTGAACGGCCCTGCTATGGTGTGTTTTGGGGTAAAGCTACCTCTTGCAAACACTTTTTAGAGACTTAAAAAAGCTCCGTGACTGGCTAAAAATAAGCCTTGGCACATTTCATGCCGACTTTGCAAAGCCCTGTGGCAGATAGGAACTAAAGCTCACCAACCCTGCAAGGTAAGGTCTAAAAGTCTTTTTGAGATAGAAGAAAGTGAGGCAGCAAAGGTGGGCTGTGCAGACTCCAGTATTAGGCAGAAGTATTTTGGCAAGGGGTGAGATTTTTATCTTTTTGTTATAGCAGTGCTCCCTGTGCCAGCAGTTGTAATGTACACAGGTGTGTCACAGTGGTAAGATTTGCCCGACATGGGCACATTATTCTGATAAAAGTACTTGAATGCCAATATAGTCATGTTAATACTAGAGTTTGTATAGCTTTACTGAAGTTGAAGCAGTACAACCTTGGCATATAGATAAGGACTAAGTATCTTATCCAAGTATATGGAGCAAGTAAATGACTGATCTGGGAGTAGTTCACAGCAGTCCTTCTTCCCAAGCTGCTTTTCAGACTGCCCAAAACAATTCTGTTCACATTTTTTCTCACCCAAGGGTAACAGAAAGCATAGTTTGTCAAAAATGTCATGGTTTAAAAAGAGATGCCACACTCTTATTTATAAAACCAAGTGAAACAAAACGTTGGAAAGTGTCTCCTGTCCATCCTCCTTTCAGTGACACTTGTAATTCTTGTGTGTGCTTCTAGAGGAGTGAGTTTAGTCAAGCCTGGCAAAATACAGATGTTTCTGTGGAATCACTTGTGATAGTTTGTGTTGTTTGGGTTTTTTTTTTTAATGTACATTTACCAATGTAAATTTATGCAGAGACCAGCATACCCATCTGTCGAGTGAAAGTATGACAGTGGCTTAACAGTATACATCTAACTACTTGTAATATGTTCATTATTGGAAATGGCTCTGTCCCTGAGGAATTTCATGAAGCCTTGATCTCAGGTTTCCTCTCCATGTAGGTGTGGAACTCAGCTCATGGAGCCCTGCAATGGAGACAGCTTTAATAAGAGACCAAACAAGGAGGAGTGCGGTCTCCAAAGGGAGAAGGAAGCAAGGGGACAGGGGACAAAGAAAGGCTTGGAAGAGCTACCAAATATGATCATCCAAAAGTATAATGGGGTGTGCAGTAATACCAAATGAAAAGGAAATAACCCTCTATTGGGGGAAGCAGTAGGGCAGATTCACTGCTGCATCCCCTGTGAAGGTTATGCTTTAGTTGTGCTGTTCTCCATTTGAGCTGCTTTATTTCCACGGTTCTGCATCCCTGTCTGAGCCACCATACACCTCAATCTTATAGCAGTTCAGATAATGGACCTTCCTGTTATCCTCTTCAGATCAGCCTTTGCAAGTTGTCTTCCCTGCATGTTACACCAAAACTTGTCTTCCTTGCTCCCCACAGAAAAGCTGTATGGGCAAGATGGAATAGTCACGGAACTGTTCTCTCCAAGGAGTACCAGGAAGCAAGACCACAGAACACTGATCATGTGAGAGTCACCAGGGGCAGCTGGAACAGGCACAGATGCCTCTTCAGCTAAGCCAGGCTGAAAAATTTCCAGTCAGTCATCAAACCAAAATGAAACATTTCTGAAATTCACAATATTTTTTCCTTCTCAAACTTATTTTTTTCTGTGGAAAAACTCTGTTAACTCAGTATTTTGGGACAAAAATTAATTTTGAATTATCTGGATTTCCCTTGGGAAGGAAATTCTGCTTTTCTATGAGCTGGAAGTGATGTATCTTAAAATTCCCAGGCAACAATCTTATATTGGTATTTTTAATTCTGAGGACCATTCCCATGAGTTTCTAGTGTTTTTAAAGTAGGTCAAATTTTGAACACAAAAAAACCTTAAGAGTTATGCCCCTTTCATCTTTTCTTAGGAGCAATAAGCCTTTTTGGTATTATTGCTGGCTTAAACATTAAACAGGAAGCAAATTACATTTCCAGTCATTAAAGTACAATAGAACAGCTCTATTGTCTGGATCAGTGCAATATTAGGTCAGATTGTCACAAAATGCTCGAAAATGAAGTCATATTGAAAATATGCAATAAATTAGACCTTTTATGCTTTCACTATGAGCTCTGCCTGATGAGGGACTATTTCTTCATTCCTGCCAATTAAGATAGGGCATTCATCCCCCAAAACTTGAATTCTGTAAACATCTACATGGAATCTGATATTCGCATGCATAAAGCTACCACAAAAATGCAACACATTTCAATGTTGCTGTTTACAAGAGTCCAATCTTATTTCACCAATAAAGGCATTTGCTTGCAACTCTATTGGTGTGAAAGGAATTGATCCCTATGCAATTTGAGCTCAGGCAGCACAAAGATGTGGATCTACAGATGTGGCCTTTTGTTATGGTGCTCTTCTAGTCAAACCCCTGCTCACAAGAATGTAATGCTAGGACAGACCTGAAAGGTCTTGCAGGGACAAGCATAGACAACACTCGACAGGATCTGACACCTAGTGCCTGCTAGCCTCCCAGAGTTTTGTCCTGACTGTATTTGTAATCTTGGATTTGCCATGAAACCAAACAGCACACCTCAAAAATGTACATCCATGTATTAATTAATTGCCACCTGCACACAGTGTTACCTGGAGTTGCCAGCTGGGAGGTATCTGCTCCCTAATGGTCACATCATTTCTCACTCAGTGGAATAGCTCAGCCTCAGGAGCCTTCAGCTCATTCTTGATACTTAGCTACAGACTAAGTGCTCAGTTTTACTGTCATGCGACATTGTTTTGACAGCCCAGATGAAGTTCCAGGTATGACATTATCAAACAGAATATGCCCTAGAGAAATTATTTTTCTGAGTATTTTATTTCACACTCTGTCTCATCTTAAAAATGCAGAACAGGCCACAAGAAATGAGAAGGAAATTAAAGCTTTGATTCGGCACAGAACCTCAGCATATGCTTATGTTGAAGCAGCTATGCAGTCAGAATATGCCTCTGGTTAAAATTCTAGTGCTTCACTACAATACTGAGTCTGATGGGGGTCTGTACCTCCTTCTAGTACCAGATGAGATGTAACCCATATAAGTGGAATAAAAATATAGAGGTGATGTAACCCATGTAAGTGGAATAAAAGTATCGAAGTAATGCCGTGTTCAGGAAGGTAATGGGGGAGGAAGAGAGATGGCCTTGCTTTTTATACACCAGTTCTGAAACTGAATGTGCGAAGGGAGTGAGGGCTGCTTCAAGAATGATGAGAGGGAAGAAGCCAGGCTCTGTCCTGGTAAGGACCTCCCACAATGGCCAACCCATGGGACAGAAGAGTTTTCTCCTAACAGGTAGTGGAACCACCCAAGCTCACGGCAGGAGCTTCGTTGTGCAGGAAGGACCACAGAGGACGATTCCTGGAACACTGGTGACAAACTTTGACATGGAAGATGGAGAAACCATCTGGAATAGTGTCACCCTGATTTTCTCAAGTTTTACTGAGCCTTCTGATGTTTGCATTCTTTGCACAAACTTTCTCATGCACTTTATGTAAATAACTTATTGTTTTGCATTCCTTTATGGAAGACGAATAACTTGACAGACAGTTGGGTTGCCCAGTGACATTGAAGAAGTGGCACTGTAGCCCTCCAATGACACTGGGATTTCAAAAATATATATATATGGAAAAATATATATATATATATTTATAAAA